>LQNS02277999.1:4254346-4265717 GCA_001587735.2 Parhyale hawaiensis
TAATGTACAGTAGGTGCCTCAGTAATGTACAGTAGGTGCCTCAGTAATGTACAGTAGGTGCCTCAGTAATGTACAGTAGGTGCCTCAGTAATGTACAGTAGGTGCCTCAGTAATGTACAGTAGGTGCCTCAGTAATGTACAGTAAGTGCCTCAGTAATGTACAGTAAGTGTCTCAGTAATGCACAGTAGGAGCCTCAGTAATGTACAGTAGGAGCCTCAGTAATGTACAGTAAATGCCTGAGTAATGGGCTGTAATTCCTTAAACATAAAGTACAGCAATAATTGCCTGACTAAAGACTTTATTTAGCATATCCAACAGGACGTAAACAGAGAGGTTCACAGCGCATGGAAACAGTACAGAGGCGAAGATGATCAAGGGCAGAACAAACACTATTGCAATGAACACAGGAATGCAATTTTGTTTCACCAAATGAATTAACTGAATTAAGTACCAGTAGTAACTTCAGAAAGGTTTCGCGAGGAAAAGAGCAAGGGAAATATAATATGTTTACCGAAGCGCGGAACCCATGAACCCAGAGGAGTAAGTTCGGCTGCAGTCGATCACAGGTCATCAAGAAATATGGCGCCATCTACGGAGGGTTCAAAGACCCGCGCACCTATACCCTCCCCTTCAAGTAGGAATAGCACTACTTGTAACATCCATGGAACTGCCGTAAGTAGACATTGGAGACTTGATGTGGATTCGTCAATATTTTGTGAGCATGACGCAGTTGCACTGAAGAGCATAACTGAAGAAATTATTCCAAAAACAGCATGCATGGTTTACGATCGATTATTATTATTATTAATATTATTATTATTATTATTAGATTCAGTGTTTAACGACCCTAGACGCAGAACGGCGATTCAAAGAGTGAAGCTCCACCAAAATTAATGCTACGCTTTTCATCAGTAGGAATATTTTATCTCGGCATCCCTGCCGGAAAAACTCGGTTGGCTCAGTGCGCTACTACTAGCGAGAAAAAAGGCGCAAAGAATAGAAAAAAACACTCCAGTAGACGGCTCCTTCTATGGTTTTCCACACGAGCGAGACCAGAGGTATAACGCGTACTATGTCGGCTATCGCGATCGACAGCCCACCCCACGAAACAGAAAGGGAAAAGTAGAGAGCTTACCTAATTTTACAGAACTAACCTCGTCAGCAGGAACCGCGGCAAGCTGCAACATCTGCGGAAAAGGCACTCGGGACCCTTGGGTGCGTGACGCCCAAACATATTGTGGCAGACGATCGATTATTTCAGTGCAGCAACCACCGACTTGTAAGTGCCCAGACTAGCACAACTGAAGCGATTACTCCAGCAAACATCATCGTTTACAATTCATTATTTCAGTGAAGCAGCCACAGACCCGCAATACATACACAATTCATTTCCTCGTTGTGTTGCGTACCTTGGAAATCCGCGCCTCCTTTTGGCCCACTAAACTAATTATACAGCAAGAATAATGAATGTGAGAGGATCATCTATTGCGAATTGTAATGATTGATGAGACCGTGAGATGCACCATTTGCCCACCCTAATGAATAATGATATTAGCATTAAAGCGTTTCATTTCATGAAATTTAATTAGCCTTTGGTAGCTCATTTGGAGCAAGGGTCTGTTGGTGATGCATTGAATGGATCAAAATTACAGCCCCGGTCTCAATGGGAGCTGTTAATGAAGCAGCAAGATAATATGGCGAGGTTGGCCTTAGCAGCATGGAATGTGGAAGGCACTGCGTCTCTGGAATAGTGGAACGCTATTGCAGTAGTCAGCATTGACGCATGTATTGCTGTTTGTAGTTTCTCTGCAGAATCATAGCCTATTTCAAACACTACGTGATAGACCTTGGCAGCATATAACATGCTTTGTACATGGTACTCCTAGTATTCGCCCGTCCTATGTATGTTATGAGGAGCAGCACAGACGACAGAAAAGTGCTACATACGACAGAAAAATGAATTTGAGGAATTCACACAACGCAGTTCATACAGCACGAATTATTCAGTAAAATTGATAGTTCCTCCTAGATGTTTTCAGCGATATTGATTTTAAAGAAAATGTCATTTGTGCGGCAACGACGATAATCTGTCATTTATTGATAAATTTAAGATACTGCTTTGCACCCAATGATAGCCCAAAGTATATAGCTACGAGGTCATTGCATTAAATGTGCACATTCTGTAATACATTTCACATTTAGCACAACATAATTCTAACTTAATATAATGCATTCACCAGGTAAGTCCCTAAAATTTGCATGAAATACTATTTGAAGTAAATACTTGAAGCAGAGTTTTTCAGAATACTTTATTTTACCATTAACTCGCGTTTTGTATGAATTTCAAAAATGACTACAAAAAAATTTTAGATCGTGTTATGTGGTTAACCTATAGCGCGAGTACAAAAAGACGCGCTATGTGGTACTTTACTGTACCTTAGCTTTATAGCTAAGCCTTCGGAACGACTTACCTGGGTGCACAGTTAGCTTCCTTCCGTATTCGTACTGTTGCTGATATAATTTTCTTCTGTTTTTCCTCATTTTTCCCGAAATGCTGTTCCCAAACGCCTTGATCCTGTGTGGGAATGCTCTCGTGCATGATTACCATGTTGTTATCCACATACTGTACGTCCCTTCTTTCTTTTTCTGTGAAATCGTTTTTGTTGTGGAAACGGAAGCTTAGCCTCGTCAATGTAATAATGCAATAATTTAGAATAGTATAATACTATGTAGCAGTACATGCTAGTGTTCTGGCAATATGGATAGTTTCACCAGTTGTGAACCAAGTCAAGTTAGCTAGTTGTAGTTAGGAAGTTTAAGCCTCCGTTTCCTAGCAGAACGATATCACAGAGGAAAGAGCAAGGGACGTATAGTATATCAAGAGAAACGGGGAAACCATGCACGAAGGTGTTCCCACCACACAGGATCAACGCGCATGGGAACTGCAAGTCGGGAAAAAAGAGGAAGAACAGAATGAAGCATGAGCAAGTAGGAGTATGAAATCGGGAAGGAAGCAAAGTTTGCACGAAAGAGAAACGTCCCGAAGGCCTAACTAATGGCTGAGGTAACCTACACGGACCCTGGGGTTGCCTGGCCCATAGCATAGTGAACCAAGTCAAGCAGAAGCTGTTAAGATGAGGGCAGGATAGGTTATTATAATTTTTATATAGATATTGTCCTGCTATTTCTGAAACTAAGACAATCAATAGCGATCTAAGATGATTTACTCAGGCTTACGGCCGGAACCACAACGTTGTGCTCAGGTGGCAAGAGATGAAGGAAGAAAAGAGAAGATGACAGAAGAGAAAGAAGCGCCTGCGCGGACGGTCCCATCTGTGGCCCTCCGCACGGGCGAGGTAAGAGCCCGGAGAAAAAGTCGGTCACCTCAATCGGCGGCCCACCTCGCGGGACAGAAAGGAAATATAGAGAACCTATTTAACTCTACAAAACTAACCTTCTCAGCAGGAACTGCGGCCAGATTCTACATCCCCTGCGGAGAAGGCACTCGGGACCATTCGGTGCGGGATGCCCAGGCATATTGTGGCAGGNTCGGTGCGGGATGCCCAGGCATATTGTGGCAGGGAAAGGACCCGCCACAATATGCCCCAGAGGGCGGACAGGATAAGTCTAATTTTAAAAACTATAAACAGTAATTTTGCACAAAGTTAACACAGAACACGCAAGGCACTTCTCGAAGACCTACTGAAACGAAGGTAACCCATGGAGTCCCCATGTGCGAGAGAACGTTAAGAGGCTACCTCGCAATAACACTGAAAAATTCTAGTCAATTAAAAGGTCAAGCTCATAAACGCACGGATGAAATAATTTTCAGCTTCAAGTACAAGAAATGAACAGTCAAGTATTTTCTATACAAAATTTAAAAATTATGTCGCACGTGAAAGTTCCGCTACACTTGAAGCTTCCGCAATACTAAAATTTACGAGGAACCCACAGCCAGCAGCGTAGTACAACCTTTACGACAATAGGCTGAGAAGAACTGATCTCTGAACAGACACTGCTCACGCGGCGCAGACGCGCAAGAAGAGCCCGATGCAGTTACCTATGCAGAACCGCTGTGGCGTTTCATAGTATGCTGTATCCTTATTCCCTGGCATTACTTCATTATTTACTAGCACGAAAGTAACACAAGAGGAGCGAGTCTCAGCTCTCTTTCCCATCTAAACAAGAAAGTAAATTTTTACCCAGTTCTGGCGGTGATGACGTCACCGAACTAGAGAGAGCTAGCGAACATGGCGGCGGATAGTGATATAGCCTCTTAGGGGAAATATGTTTCCTGATTATGCATGAAGCTTTATTCATTATTTTATTCGTTTCAAGGATCAGATAGACAGAAATCGAGTAGTATTGATGTGGTCTTGAGTGGTAACAACGCTACGGGTTACGTCTGAATTTTAATAATTCGGACCCTATTCCTCTTCCAGCTATTTCTGAGAAACGATTTCGGGGCTATTTCGAGGCTTCGCCATTTTTGGGCGCTCTCGACAGCCAGTTCCAGCCACCGGAATAAAGTTTCTCGTATTCTCGGAATAATAGCCGACGCTTGCTTCTCCTATATAACCTCCGTGTCAGCTAGTGCATCCGGCCATGCAAAACCATCACAACGAAGAATTTTAATCGGCCCCCGTTTCAATGTTCACGCTCGTGGTCAAGCTATATTTCGGCTAGGACTAATTTTGCAGGATGGTAGAACGAATTGCCGAGCAGTATTTACTGTTTTCAGCTTAGTCAAAATACGCTTCGCTATATTAGTTAAACCAAGACAATCTAGAAAAATCCAATCTCGAGTTTCTTGAGTAAAGCCCGGCCGAAGAATTTTTAGCATATCAGTTACGAGACTTCGAATCTAGTATTTGTAATGTCCAAATTGAGGGCACAGACTAAACTCCATCTTCCGAACGATGCACAGAAACAACATATTTCACAGAGCATGGGGCGCGTTCGATTGGGCAGCGAAATTAAATTTTTGAGGCTTCACTTGTCCGAATTTGCAAATGCGTACATTGGCTTCCACTTGCTGATTCAAGTTTCAAACGTTGACTCTGATCAGCTACCTACCTGTAAAATTTTCATGCACTTTCTCCTACTGTGGAAAATGGAAACTTGAGTCGCCTCTGCATCATCGGGCTGCTTTCAAGTACCAGCAACTTGATTCAAACTGACGAAGCTTAAGTTCCCGTCTGCATTATTTCGCAACAAGTCACGTGGGTTTGGTTTTGATTGACTCTGATGACCCTATTGAAGATGCCCTTCATATGCTTGGTTCGGTGAAAATAGATGACACGTGCTTGCAGGGGTCCTGGTTCGTTGCGGTGTAGGTGACCCGCAACCGGGCTCCTCCTCTGTATAATACTCTCTTTAACTCAAATTAATGAAACTAAGATTAGCTGTGACACAGCTTGGGGTCAGCTAGTCATATATACTTTAGCACCATTGTCTAGTAATGAGCCGGGAGGTGCGGATTGATCACCGTTTATTGTACCATTTTTCCAAAATTTACTCTACGTAGAAATTGATTTAGTTTTACTGTATTTGTAGCTGCTCTGAAACAATACAGTAGGCTTATGCGTTCACAGAAGTGACATTAATAGCGATCATCTTCATTATTGCAATGAAAGATTAGGATGCAGCTATAATGAATAAGAGTGCATTATGCTTCTCGTAGAAACATGACCGCAAGCAGGAGCATTAATGAGAGGCCTATGCGAAACTTTTGATTGAACTATATTTTTTTAGTGCAGCTTAACGCTTAATCAATTCCAAGCTGATACTCACTCCTTATTTTGCAGGGGGGATATTTTGCTATCGCAACACTCATGGCTGTACAGCTTGCGTTCCACTATAGTGGAAGATCAGGCCTGCAGGGATGAGACCTATAATACAGCAAAACCTATACTGGGAAGTGGAACAATAAAAAGCCCAATCACAATATTTTTGCCGTCATTTTTGACGGCTGGGCCCTTCAGTCTCAGAATATCAGCCCCAACCGCAGACGATGAAGAAGCGCTTACGTAATTTCTATACCATCATTTTCGACTACCGAGTCCAATAGTATACACATAATTACGAAAATAAACATTGGTTTTTATTGTAGTGTTTTAATACTACGGTGATTGGATTAATTTTATGAAGACTTCATCATGAATTTGCTGTGGAAAGAGCACGACGGGAAAGCAAATCTGTTTCTTCAACAAAATAAGACAGAGAACACAATTTTACTGGAACATTGTCTCATAAATTGAATGCACTACAGTACATAAATTGAACCATTTATTTATAACTAGTGGCCGGTGCCGTCATTATAAATGACGGCTAAAAATTAACACATCACCAAAACCCCCGCCGTTTTTGGGCTTCCTCATTTTTCCCCTATCTAATACTGAAAAAAAAGATTGCAAGGTACCCAACTTTTTTTTTTCGACGAAGAAAAAGATTGCAAGGTACCCCACTTTTTTTACATTTTGAAATCTAAAGTTTCTCCTATCTTATTCCCATAGAGCGTGACAGGAAAGATATAAATAAATAAATTAATAAAAACACGACGTGAATTACCATATAGTACTGATAACGGTTTGACGTTGTTTCTACTACACGCATTAGCTCATAACAATAAATGAACATTACAATACTAGGGCACTCTGAGAGCGCATACCTCCACAAAGTAAATCCACGGTAACGAAATATTCAAATTAGTTTTGAGACCATGATTTTCGTTGTATCAGCACCAAAATCTTATCATTTGTGCCTTTAAACAGTATTAACAGTTTCAGTAATTTTCTTGGAGGTCCGTTCATAATTTTTTGAGTTATGCTGTTAAAAAATTATAAAAATTAAAAATTTTATCATCTATGTCTTTAGCATTGCCAATAACTCCTGTAAATTTCATAAAGATCCATTCATAACTTTCTGAGTTATTGTGCCAACAAGCGTATAATTAAAAACAGCGACAGACTAACGAACGAACACACAAATCATCACAAAAATTTGGTCATTTCCTCATCGTAATATATGTAACAGTTCGTGTAAATTTCATAAAAATCCGTCCTTAACTTTTCAAATTATGGCATCGGCAAACATGAGGTAGACAAAAGGAAAAACGAATCTTCACCAAAAAATAATCATCTGTTCCTCCTAACATATTTAACAATCCTTGTAAATTTCGTCCATAGCTTTTGGAGTTGGCTTGGTCACAGACAAAGAGTATAACAGACAAACCCGACGAAAACAGAATCTCCTCGGCGGAGGTAATTACACAGGCTCATTATATCGTTATTTTTACCTAATTTATCTTCATCGAACCCTCAGAATCTGCAAGCAAATACGCTTGCACGCAGTCCACTCCACTGTATCGGAAAGATAACAGGATTACCAAAGAATTCTCGCAGCTGGCCGTGTCTCAAGTTAACCCTTTGCCTCCTGACGGCATCATCAGATGCCACTCTTTATTTTTCCCTATACAAAAGCTATGCATCATATAAATTACCCAAGACACTGACGGCATCTGTAGTAGCCGATGCAAAAATATAGTGTTTTTGCAAGTAAAACTAAATTTTTTCTCAAATATGTGTTTAACTAACCTATTTTTCATAAGTTTAACAAAAAAAAGTGAAAAAAAACATGTTATCAGAATTTCAGGAGGCAAAGGGTTAAATATACTAAAGGCAAGAGGCTCGGTAACATGAAGCGCTGACTACCTGAACGTCTAATTTGCCTTTGTCAAGCTTAATACTTTATCAGAAATTGTTGCTATTGCGGCGGCGCGTAGCCCATATGTCATACGTTACATTAAGTTAAGTTACACTATATAAAATACTTCAAGTGAGATTTGACTAGGTAAAGTTAGATGAAATTAAGCTCCATTACGTAAGGTTAGGTTATGCGTTACATTATAGTTTACATTAAGTTCAGTTCCGTTCATCTTGAATAAGTCATACTACGATAGATGACAAAAGAATTGGCGCGGAATCAAATCTCGTTCTGTTTAGTAAGGTTAGATGACGTTAGGAAAAAAAAATAGATTCTGTAGGAGTGTTGGACTAAAGGTTATAGGTAGGCTACGGCAAGTTATGTTACTATTTGGTGGAGTTGGAATAGGCAGCGTTGCGATAGACTGTGTTAAGCTACGCTAGGTTACGTAAGTTTAGGTTACATCAGACTAGGTCAGGTGATGCTACGATGAAATATGTTATGTTAGGTCATGATACTTGAGGTTGAGCTGGACGAGATTATACTATGTTCGGTATAGTTAGGAACACATTCTTAACTGTCCAAAACTTAACGGTCCACAAAATTGTCTCAAGTCCCAGCTGCATTGCAGTTTTTACACTGTAGCACGTGCCGATGGTAATGCTTCGATACCACGCATAATTTCGAGGGAGTTTTAAATTTGCAGAAAGACGCCTATTTCAGCGTGCTGCGCAAACACGTTAAGGCCTGGAACAGACCGGAGCAACAAGCGACGCAATGCGATTTTTACGGGAGTCGTGTTGCAGCAATGCACGGGTGTCGCGAGGCATCGCAGTTGCGGCGGTGGGGGCAGCAGACTGCTGTACCCACCGCTACATTTTGTCGTGCTACAAATTTGTCGCGTTGCACGTCGATCGCTTGTCTCGTCAGTGTGGCGGCGGCCTTTTAAGCTGCAGTCACAGTCGAGGAAACGCACGTTCCAAGAACGTGAAATGCTGTGCATTTAATGTTCTCGTAGGCAGCGGCCTTTAGGTAGTTACTGCGACTCCGCAATGACAGGGTTGCGGAGTCAGATAGATAAAGTCCGAACCCTGCTTGTGGGTTCGACTCATTTTCGATTCAGACTCCTGCCCCCCCCCCCCATCCCAAATGTCCGATCCCGACTACCCAAGCTTGCGTAATGACACGGCGAAGCGACGCCCATACCATCAGATGCAAGACGAAACATAAGCAAGAAGAGGAAGCGACCACGGAGGCTATTGAAGAGCAGCTGTTCCCAGCACGGAGATCGTCTTTAATAATTTAATGGAGTCGTCCTGCATCTTTTGATGGAGCGCGCCCGGCGTGTGCCATATGCGGCGCATTTTCAAGCTGACATGGAAATGCAGCGCGGGGTCTCCGTCATCAATAGAATTGCTAGGAGGTTCACCATATACGGGAACGCAACTTGACCTTACGTCGCAATATCCACTGGTTTAATACACCGTGCACGGGAATACAAAGTATAGTGAGCTACGTAACTCTCTGGCGCAATAATCACTTAGTATATTTCACCATGTAACTTGGTAGCGTAATAACCATTCGTAAGCTAAAGATGACAATTTCCAGCAAATGCAGCACTCAGCATCATATCATACAGAATACTGTAGCTCGGCGTACCATTGTTTAGTAATGATAGACTATAATTGTAAGCTTATATTATAGTAAGTACCGGGTGTTCAAAGAGCCGGTTCGCTTTTACGTATGCCGGGTGTTGCAAAAAAAAAAACTCTGAGAAACTTTCACATGTGATATAGACACTCAAAACAAACACTTTTTCACGAAAATCAAAAATTCCAAAACTTGTTCGTTTCCGAGATATTGACAAGTGTAATTTGTAACAAAACCTTACCTAAAACTGCAACTAAATGAAGGCCTACCAACATACAATTCGAGTTGCAAATAAACAGTATAGAGTGGAAACTGAAAGAATATTGTGTAAAGAAATGTAATACATTAATTTTACAACCAGTTACATTAACTGTTCTAAATGTCCACCATTTACTTCAGTGCAGGCGTGACACTTCCTCTGAAAGGACTGTTGAACACGAGATAACATTTGTCCATCTTCAGCGGTGTTGCCTGCTGCGACCGTGATCCTGGCAACACGATCAAATTCTAACTGCAGAGGAGTGCCGTACACCAAAGTTTTCATGCGGCCCCAGAAAAAGAAATCCAGTGGATTGAGGTCGGGAGAGCTAGCAGGCCATGTTACTGGACCACTTCGCCGGTCCGGTACAGTAATTTGTAAACACAGTGTTGCCATAACGTAGGCAACTGCTGTATTGCCAGATTCAAAGGTATAATTAGGATTAACGTAAAGGCTTATTTACTATTTGTAAGATTACCCTAAACGTTACACATGTCAATATCTCGGAAACGAACAAGTCGTGGAATTTTTGGTATTCGTGAAAAAGTGTTTGTTTTGAGTGTCTCTATCACCTGTGAAAGTTTGGCAGATTTTTTTTTTTTCAACACCCGGTATATGACCGTCAATAAAAGATATACCTATTTTTTAATACAGAAAACTGGATGCAAACATAAATGAGAACTAGAAACAATGTTGAAAGTCAACCCCGTCAGTATCGATACACGATGTAAACTTTTACTGATATTGGAACCAGAAATATGATCAATAAAAACATCATCAGGAACGTTTGAGGAGTTTCACGACCGTGCGCTTCTCTGCCCATAGAACTCGCGTCACTAATAGAGGGAATAAACTACGTTGTATTAATAGTAGCATAAGATAGTTTAAGCCTCCATAAATGAATACTAAGCTTTTCTAAGAGAGGAAAAGGTAGGTACATATAGTATGTCGATCGTCACGTGGAACCCATGCACGAAGGTGTTCCCACACATGATGGACGCGCATGTTAACAGCAAGTCGGGAAAGCAGAGGAAGAAGTAATCTAAAAGACGAAAGTAATACCAGAAGGAGTATGAAATAAGAAGGAAACTAAGTGGGCACGAAAGACAGACATCCCAAAAGCCTAGTTAACGGCTAAGGTAACCTACAGAGTTCCCCTGGGGGCGCTGCTCTCCGGAACATAGAAAGGGCTACCCTGAACTAAGCCTATGGTCCATCCTATGTCCCTGAGAGGGCTAGCAGTATTTCAAGTTAATAATAAACCTGTGCACTGAAATTCCAAACCGGCGAAGAGAGCACCACAACAGCAGTTGAGAAAATCCATCATAGTTTATAACTATTCCATAAGTTACGATGACTCGTAAAACTATCATGCTTTTCTCAATATTACGTACCTACGTTATGGAGGCAAATTAACCTTAAGCATTTGCTATCAAAGTGTATAAAACGCCTTTTGAGGCACTGAACTTCCCGCCCGTCTAGTGTTAACCGAGGACAGTCTTACACTCCATAACAACCAACTAGTACATGCGTCTTCTTTTTGTCAAGATTCCCAAGTAATTCCCATGCAAACTACGGCAGTCGATCCTAGCTGGCAGTAAAAACATGAGGAGGCAGTAAGGGGCAGAGCAGAGGACGTACAATTAGAACTTCTAGAAACTTGAAATGGTCATCGCCAATGCAAATATTTGCGCAGGAGCCGAGCTCCAAGTTAAGATGATCAGGGCCAAGATCTGATTTTGCCGGGCTGGAAAAAG
>LQNS02277999.1:4281015-4295751 GCA_001587735.2 Parhyale hawaiensis
AGCAAATGACGCAAAATGCACCCAATGACGCAAAATGCAGCAAATGACGCAAAATGCAGCAAATGACGCAAAATGCAGCAAATGACGCAAAATGCAGCAAATGACGCAAAATGCACCCAATGACGCAAAATGCAGCCAATGACGCAAAAATGCAGCAAATGACGCAAAATGCAGCAAATGACGCAAATTGCACCCAATGACGCAGAATGTAGCTAATGACGCAAAATGCAGCAGTTTGGCTCGGAGCAAGCGTGCTGACGGGCCTTGTGACGCGTGATTAACAATCGTGCTGCATGTGATTAATCAATTACATCATTGATGACGCTTGCCTGCAGGCGGCAGGTGAGCATCTATACAACATTCACAACCTGTTGTCAGTATTCCATCAGACTCAAATAGGACTGAATTACTGCGGAGGTTACGTCTCTTCACAGGCGCAACCGACGGTTCCAACAGAGAGAGGACGAAACATATGGTATGTCGACACAGACGTGGAGCCCATGTCATAACCCTAAAATACCGTAAGCTAACAAACTTCAATTATTGCGTAAATATAGATGTTTGATGGAAATTCCTAAGATGAGTAAGTCTGTCGAACTATTATAGTTTTGGAGTAAATCCCGAGTCCCTGACGTTTACGCTAAATGCACAATTTATCTCGAATATTTTGTGGCTCTAAAGTAATTGTATGACTTCGTAATACAAACCTGAGATTTTAAACATTAGGGACTTGGAATCAAGACGGCGAGCGCGACACCCAGTCCCCCCTCTCAGACGCCCCTCTCCGCTCAGTTATTGGCTTGTTTTGAGACGGTATCGTTATAGCTTGAGAAGGTTGCCTATTATTACCAATAAATATAATTTTTAAGCAAAGTAGCAGACGTTTGGAATACAAATAATGTAAGACGGTGACAAGTATCCACAGTTTTAGAAAACGATTATTCAAAATGTTAGCTAGATATTGGAAAGGTTTATCAATACAATATCCTTCTTTGTGCGCACCCGCAAGGCCTCAGGGTAACAAAGACGGTAGGCCGAGAGGGTACAAGCAGCAGCTTAGGAGTTCAGGGGGGCTGTCGGTACGCTGTTTACGGTGCGGCCGCAACCTTGGGCCGGTTTAAGTTTGTAACCAGTTTGCATTATTGTGCTGCTTCATCGAAGTAAATTGAAGACAAGAAAAGCGGTGTTTACCTCGGAATCCTGCATCCCTTGATTTTAAGCTAGGAGGTCACGTGTTTTCCCTGACATAAAATAAGCTCGCGACACCCATGCACAGAGGGGTATACATGCATCAATTGTAATCGCAACATCAGTGCAATGATATAGATTTAATGGAAAGAATCTAACGCAGAGCAATGAAACTGATGCGAATGTCGCCTACAGGAAGTCGGACTTTTATCTCTCTAGTAAAGATGACTCAGGGTAGCAACTAATACAATCCATTCAAGAGCTTGAATGACTTCAGTAACGTGCCTACACTGGGATTTTATGACAGAGAAGTCGATGATCGCCACTGAAACAACTACCACAAACTCAAACAGAAGGATCGAAGAACTACTCCGAGCCAAACAGTTTTCCGTACTTCAACGTGGGCGTTTGGAATGGACTCCACTCCGAAGTTGTCGGCACCAACGCACTCAACGAGTTTAAAAACCGTCTCGATAAAAAAAAAAACCCTCCACCAGGTGTCAGAAACTCTTAACGACCGAAGTTTCAGAGGCCACCCTAAACCACCATGATGCCCCAACTACAAAATGTCTTTAAGAGTCCTCGACAGACGGCCGCAACATATCGCGCTTCCCGAGCACCTATTAGGCTTGGCATAGTTTTGTATATTTTTTCCTTCATTGTTTTTCATTCTCAGATTTCTACATTATCTGACATAACGGCAATAGTTCATCGGGGGCATTTGGATGCCCTCATTTCTGGATGCTCTTTGGTAATAGGCCTGCAGGTTCTACTACTACAACACACTGAATCAATGTCCATGTGAACAGCAAATCATCGGAGGAGAGGAAGAACAAAATAAATATTTCAAGAAAAAATTATCGAAGCACGGTAGGCACAGATGAACGAAGTCCCAAAAGCGAAGGTTGGAAGGTAACACATGGAATCTCCCCCCTCACTCGGTGGGGCTCGACTCGATAACATAGGAAAAGCGAATGCAACTAGCCTAACCCTATGGCTCATCCTACGCCTCTATGAGGTTAGCTATTTTATATGCATACAAAGACCCAGTGAATACTTAGGCAATGAGAGAAATAACACTTCACAGCCTTAATACTAACTACTAAAGGCAGCTTACCGGCAAGGGGCAAGTAGACGTGTGCCTGCGCCACATCATGAGCAGAAGAGGCTCTGCACTGGTACACCCCAGCATCCGTTGCTTCGGACACTTCAGTGCGGATTATCGAAGAAGCGCCGCCCCCGCTGTTGGGACCTTCTTGAGAATTTCGATGCGATGGAGTTGGTGAGTTGGAAACAACGAACCGCCCCTTGTTGGTACTGTCAAAAAAAGCAGAAAAAAATTATAATAATTAACCCAGTTGATTCAACTAATAATATTCATTTCCGATGTCAATATGCATGTTTAGAAAGCTGTTTCTGAAGCAGAGACTGCTATAGTTAGAAAAAAACAAAGGTATACATGTTTTGTCAGGAGTTTTTAAGTTGACTGTAGGCCAGTCGCGACGTCAGGGAGAGGAGGGAGCTTGAGCCCCCAGTAATAACCTAAGCCCCTAATATTGCTACCATGCGATAAACATATATATACTGTACATACACAATATACGTAATGTGAAGGCTCTCCACATTTTACTTCACTCTTCTTCAATCTCGCTAATGCAAATTTCCAGGTGCCGCTAATGGCGTGAACATCCCTTCGTCCTGAAAATATTTGGGTGTATTTCATTCAAATTTCGGGTGAAGGTAGTTACGCAGGTCCTAGTATAATTGAAAGTGATGTTACCGTCTACTGTCAGAGTGGTAATAAGCATCTCGAAAGTAAAAGAACGGGTTATGGGACGATATATAGATAACAATTCTCTAGATGTTTACATTACTCACAGGAATTAAATCTCATCTGTACAGTAACTAAAGAAGCCTACATCTGTACAGTAACTAAAGAAGCCTAACCCAGCTCTGTACCTTACATATAAAATGATCCCGTACAGAAAACGGGCTGGTTGAAATAAATTATAATTGCATTGCTTCATTAAGGATACAAAGCCATCGGCGGTTATTTCTACCGATTCGTTCTCTTTGTGTAGATAATGATATTGAGTATTTGTTAATTAAATGGTAGCTATCGCAGTTAGAGTATCCATAGTGTTGTCCACAGACCACACCATACATTGACTGGACACTGGCCCATGAGGCAGATTTTGCTCCCTCAATTGGGCCTGACTGCACGGTGCCGCAGACTCAATTTTGCATGTTCTCCCATTACTTTGAATACTTTGTATAGCTATTTGACTTAATTATTTTGCATTCAGTAATGACTGGCAAACCTGTACATACTTCTTAAACTTCTATATGCAACAAATTCACAAAAAATATTAGGGATTGAAGTGTAATTACATAGAGCAACTTTTTATGACCTGCGTTGATATAGGCAGTAAAGTAAAACTACAGTATTTCGCAACAGCTTGTGAAATAAATAGTTTCATTTTGTAGAACAGAAACTTCTCAGATTTGTGGTACGCTCGATGTGTAATGAAAT
The DNA here is from genome assembly GCA_001587735.2 of Parhyale hawaiensis. Taxonomy (NCBI): domain Eukaryota; kingdom Metazoa; phylum Arthropoda; class Malacostraca; order Amphipoda; family Hyalidae; genus Parhyale; species Parhyale hawaiensis. The sequence goes on from LQNS02277999.1 coordinate 4,284,737, forward strand.
GCCAAGTAAACAGCTGATGGAAATGTTAACAAATTTTATTTGGCATACGGCTAAGTGAGATGATCAGAACAGACAGCAGAGCTGAAGGGTAAGTCTGAACCGCTTGCAGACATGAAGTGATGAAGCCCTAGCAGAAGTGATCTGATGAAGTATCGGCTGCCAAGAAGTGATCTAGCACTGGAATCAGTGAAGTGATATAGCAATGGTAGCAGTGAAGTGATATAGCATTTGCGGACGTGAAGTGATCTGCATGATGAAGCACTGGTCGCCATGAAGTGGTGTAGCGTTGAGCACTGAAAGCAGTGAAGTGATGTAGCATTGGTAACTGCGAAGTGATACAGCATTGGTAGCCGCAAAGTGAGACAGCATTGGTAGCCGCGAAGTGATACAGCATTAGCAGCCGTGAAGTGATACAGCGCTGGTAGCCGTGAAGTGATACAGCATTGGTAGCCTTGAAGTTATACTGCATTGGTAGCCGTGAAGTGATACAGCTTTGGTAGCTGTGAAATGATCTAGCATCTTCAAAAGTGAAATGAAATAGCATTGGCAGGCCTAGAGTGAGTTAGCATTTGCAACTGTGAAGTGATGTAGCATTGGCCGTCATAAAGGAATATAACATTGGCTGTTGTGAAGTGATTAAACATTGGTAGCTGTGAAGTGATCTAACATTGGAAGCAATGAAGTGATGTAATGTTGACCATCATGTCGTAATTTAACTCTGGCAACCATGCAGTGAAGTAATATTGTCAACTATTAAATTGTGTAGCTTATGTACCGTATACAACCATGAAGCAATGTAAAATAGTCATTCACTAAATTATGTAATGTAGGCAACCATGATGAGATGTACCAGTAACATATAGCTACAACACGAAGTGATATAATGCAGACAACCATGACGTGATGTCGTGTATAGGGAACAACCATTATGTCATTCAACTTAGGCAACCATTAAGTGATGTAACATAGGCAACCATGATGTGATGCAACATAGGGCAACCAGAACGTGGCGTAGTATTCCTAGGTAGTAATGTGAAATGACATCGTGCAACTGTAGAAGGTTTCTGTGACGAAGGGTTGTATCAGCACCAAAATGTCATTTAAATGTGTTTTAACGGCTGTCCGGCTAACTTTATCTGATGGTTAATTATGCATTTTTAGTTCATGGAAATTAATGTGGTTTAATTCTACAGTATTACAGTTGTTGTAATCAGGTTTTTCAGTACGGTATCACTGGAATTTCTTAACCTTCCTTTCCTTGAGGCTATAGGGATGAGCTCTACCGAAAGCTCTACATACATTAATTTCTGAGCTTATTGCTTCAAATGCGTCGTTAAAAAAATACCCAGTTGTATGTGATATTATAGTACATTACATGTAGTATCTGTGGGCCAATTTTTCCTATAAAATTTTAATATTCCTGGAAATTTTGATGAATTTTCAATTATTCTTGGTGTCTGAAGTTATGATATACAGTATATCGCATACTGAAGATATATGATAGTGAATTTGGATTTCCTGCTCTGTAACACATTCCTTACATTACGCCGAAGAAGTTAATCTTTGTTTGAGGTCTCTGTGATTATGATAAGTAATTTCATTATTAGTTACGTAAATCGGCCTCCCAGGCCCAAATTCAGTGTCCAGTGTATCGTGAGGTCTATGTTTTGTCCAATTAAAAACAAAATCAATTCCCGTTCATACAAAAGATAATTTACCGGATCACAAACTTGGTCATTGACTATGATCATATATCTACCACTAAAACTTCTGAATGAAGGAACCAGAATGCTTTTAGTTGGAAAGTTCAAGTTTTTTTATCAGGGCCGGATTAAGCCCATTAGAGGCCCTAAGCAAATAAGACTTCGATACCCATATATGCGTAATTGGAAACCTAAATATGAACCGCAGATAATTTTATCCATCAAACTAAAATCAGGTAGTAAGAATGAACACAAGGCTGTTATTGTACACTTTCACTCACATTTGAAATGTTTCCTCCTACTTTATTTACTTGTAGACTCTTCGATTCGATAATCAAAATTGACCTTTCGTAACGTAGACATCTGCCTCGATACCAGGGGTTCCCAACCTTTCCGACGCCTGCACTTCAGGCAAACTTTCAATAAGTCTTCGCCCTCCCCACAAAATTTATAAGGAATGACATTTATGCGACATATGTGCAACATATTGGCTTAAGTTAACTTTCAAATGCCAAGGAAATAATTCAAGATTTTACAATCCTTAAAAGGTCATCTCGTATTCCCGGTGGGACACATATACCCTAAGAGCTTCGGTAAGAATAAGAGAAAATTGAAACTTGGCATGTGCCGAGGTTACGCAAAAAGAAAGAAATTGGCGTTAGAAGGAAAGGAATCGAACCGTTATTGTAGAAATGGCTGTGGGGACAACCGTCATGGAGCAATGGTAACTTTTCGAAAACTAAACTCTGACCATTTTATCAAGGCAGTTGGGCGTGGTCGAATTCCTCTTCAGCGTGGCCAATGATATTTCTGAGATTTCTCTATGCAGGTAGTGGGCGGGGCTAAAATATGGGAGGAACATAATCTCAGATATGCCCATAGAATTGGCATCGCTGTAGAGAAATTTGACCATGCTCAAACTGCCTTGTCTCCTAAGACAGTGGTTCTCAACCTCTTCAATGACTGGCTGTCCTGTAAAATTTTTAATAGGTTCTCTTCTCACACTCATACAAAATTAAAACCTCACAAAAAATAGAGAAAGAACTTATAGTATATATATATATATATATATATATACTGATTGATTGAAGTTGAAGGAAATGATTCAAGTTCCGCACTCCTGAAACGATAATTTCGCATCCCGAGGGGTGCGCGCACCCCCTGTTAGGAGCCCTTGCGCCATATTTAATAGAGGTAAGGCATCCACCCTGCCTTGCTCCATAGTTGTTCTGATGGGAATTTTAATACATCGACCGAGAAAATGAGCATTTAGCTGAACAAATTGTGACTATTACTATTGAAAATGCATGGTGCTTCTGCATGAATGATAAAATCTGTGGTGCTCCCTTCCCTCGATGCCTCGATCCAGCCCTGTTACTTATCCTCTAGAAAAAGGTGCGTCTGTTTAAACGTCTTCTAGCCGTAAGAATGGAGTCAAGTTCATACCATACACCTAATGACTGAACCCAAACACGGACACTGATTTCGTAAATACCAGGCAAAAAAAAAATAAATTTATCGTACACTTTGGCCGGGCTTCATAAACTAGCCACTTTGGTAGCCTGAAGATCAGCTGTACGATCTATTTTTAAAATTTTCAGCAGTAAGCTACTCTGCTCTAGTTGTGAGCACAGCGCCAAATGTTTTGATGATCAATATGATGCTGCGAGCGTGTCTTGGAGCGATAAGTCCCAGTAGGGAATCCCTTGATCAAAGCAGGTATTTTACGCTCACAAGTGCCGGGCTGCGATTTCTGCACATTTCGGGTGAAATCCACAATACCCGCCCTCTCCCCTCCCTTTCATCCCGATGGACAAGAAGATACAGTAGGTATGATGTCAGGGGTCAGTAATTTGAACTAAGTGATTTTATGCTCATTCATCTTCTCACGGCTACATAAGAACAACAAGTACAAGCCTTTCGTGGATTTGATGTCATACATGACTGCGGGATAGACGGCGTCATACTTCTCTCAATGCAGAACATACGAGCGAATTGATTTAAATATTTTTTTTATGTTTAATCCAGGGCATTGTTTATTTTTCAGCTGAAGTATTGCAGTAGAATTGAGTAGAGTAGGCCTCCCTTTCCACGACTAAGGCGACCTAACAGAAAAAAAAGGGAAGGGACATATAGAAACGTGGAACCCATGCACGAAGGTGTTCTCCACACAAAATCAACGCGCATGGGAACAGCAAGTGGGGAGAGAAAAGGATGAATAGATGAAAGGAAGATAAGTAGGAAGCATAGTGGGCACCAAAGACAAACGTCCCGAAGGCCTAACTAAAGGCCAAGGCAACATACAGGGTCCGCCTGGGGGCGCTGCTTCCCGTAACATAGATGGGCAAACCCGAACAAACCGAGCCCTATGGTCCATCCTATGGGCCCTGAGGAGCATTGCAATAGGAGAGAAATAATGCCAATAGTATTAAGCAATTTCAGCTGCACGGGCGGTCTGCGGCGAAAAAAAAATGTAAATTTAATGTGCATCCGGAGAAGTCCATCAATATCCAGTTTAACAGATCTAGTACACAATTTGAAGCCTGATAAGAAATTTTTGGGCACAATTACTTTAAACTGTTAATTGCTAAATACCAGTTATTTAACATTGGAAGTTTTTCTTTTAGAAAATTTCTAAGAGATTGAAATATCTTATATGTATTTCTGAGGCAACCTGAAACAGACAAGCTTAACCCTTTAGTGACAGATACCCGAGTGAGCTGGCACATTTCTGTTCAATGCTAAGCTGTGCTGTCAGTCACAGTCATTGGAAGGATGCAAACGGGAAAAAATTGCGAAAATGCGTTCATTTAACTTGTCACTGATATAATAATTGCAGAAATTAATGTATTTTGCTGCAGTTTATGTTGGAAGACCGTTTGAGATGATGTTCCCAAATGGGAATGTCGACACTAAAGGGTTAAGTAACTGGGTCAAAGCCTTTTACTCTCTGAGGCAGCTTTTAAGAGGATATCCATTTTATGTGGTAATGCTGACTTTCTATCAATTGAGAAACTCTCACAAGCTCGAAAGTTGAATTTTCCGTCTTATCATCCTGAAATACTGCAAAATTTACTATGTATATTAATTTCATGAAATCCTAGAAACTTAACACGTTCATTAATATCCTGAAATCCTGCAAAATTTACCACGTTCATGCTACAGAACCAGCAATGAAATTCCTTTGAGGGCATAGCGGAAATTTTGTGCAGATGAATTATGACTAGCACAGGTTTTTTGCATATAGCTTTATAATAATTTTTAAAACACTCAAGGCTTAATCGTTTACTCATGAGGAACATTTGGCATAGTGTTATTCACAAATAAAGGTAGATCAATTGATTAAAAAAATACGTTAATAACCAAGTCGCTCCATTTCTGAAAAACCTCCCCCTGTGAAGAAATTCCCACAAATTCAAGAACCCCAATTTTCTAAGCAATTCCCAAATCCCATCCAAAGCGCAGCCTCTCCACACTGGAGGCGAAAGTTCATACATAATCCCGCGTTTCCGCCCAATGAGCTGCAGCGCAGCCCGACCACTCAATAATGTAAACACGTTAAATTTTCGATCAGGAAAACCGGAGGCGATATAAATTTGAGATATTGGCTACGTTGGACTTCAGATCTCCAGGGGTCAAACGGCCACTGACGGTCAGAGCTGGTAGCGGGTACTGATTGTGACCCACACGCTGATCTGCCGGTGATCTTTAGGTACCCTTTACGCACCTAATTATGGATCTACTCCACGTCAACTTAATTCTGTGTAACGACAGTGTCTCCAAATATCGCCATCCATATTTAAATGCAACAGCACTGTGTAGCTTTTTTTTTTCCTTCTGAATGCCCTTACATGCAGCATCTTCAGAAGCGCGTCTTAAAAAGACAACATGCAACTGCCGTGTGAAGTCACTAAGTCCACACATGAGTTATTATGAAGTCAATAAGTTCACACTTTTGAGTTATTATGCCAGGTGAGAAATCACTTCTACAAGAACATGATCACATATTCCGGTAAGAGCAAAGCTGTGATAGCTGGAAGGTAGAGCTTCTCTAGTTAGTCACTGGAATGAGGTTTCAAGAGAGATGAGTAAAAGGACACGCACACAGAGACCGGTGGGGCGATGATAGCTAAGATTTTTTAATTGACATGCTTTATTTCGAGTAACCAAATATTTTAGTTATTATTCCAAAATCGAATAAAATGTGTAGTTAATAGTACATATTTATTTACTTACTACTACTTCGATGCATTTGGTAATAATGACCTCATAGTAGTATCAGTTATCAATTGCTATATTGCAATGAAGAACAACCACGTCCAGCCAAACATTGATCTTCTTAGTACATTTTACAATAAAATTTGGTAGTATGTATAACCAAAACATTTAGCCAAATCAATGGGAAACATTAGCTAGGAATTTAATTATCTGATAGCCAAACCAATAATTTAGTTTTCTAAATTTTGTTTAATGCGGCCAAGGCGGTCTCTACGTGTAGTATGTCCCCCCACCCCCAAAAAAAAGGAAACTAAGATGCAGTCAGCACGCATGAGAGCAGCAAGACTGGAAACGAGAGCTAAACCAACACATTTTGTCGGTAGCAATAAGAAAAATGTTGGAATATAGGCTAACTTAGCTTGTAAAGAAAGAATATGAATATGACTTCGGTTAGTTTAAAGCTCTCAAATCTGGTATATATTGGCTGTTTAAGAAAGGAAAACGAAGAGAGATACATATGCAAAGAGAACGCAGAACCTATGCACGAGGGTGTTCCACACAGGATCAACGCCCAAGAATACGTCATATCGGAGAAGAAAAGGAGGAACAGAGGAAAGTGTCATCAATAGGCGTATGAAACTGAAATAGAGCAAGCTGGGCATGGAGGAAAGATGTCCCGAGAGCCTAGCTATTTATGTAAAAAAAATATCTGCCTAAGCTGTGATGTCATTAGCAAAACCAGTCCTATGCACCCCTAACCTTGAAGAGTAATGCATCATCTAATACTAAGAATGACCGTGGTGTGTTTATAATAATAAATTTATATATTTATTTATGTTTCGTGTCACGCTCTTAACGAAATACATAGGCAGAAATTAGTTCTGGCTTTTTTGGTTTCATCACTGCATTCATCTGCTTGAAGACTGTGGTCATCCTGCCAAACATCACAGAAAATTGATAGGTACGAAACATTCCAGGTTGCAATGATGACACTCGAACAGTATATGAACCTATCTGATTCCGATTTTTCTTTGACAACGTTGGAATCCACTCGATGCAGCTGCATATAGCTTCTCTAAGCAATCTCTTCCATCGTGATGAGTACTCTCTTCTGACGTTTCCTTCATCCAAACTTCAGCTGCCCTTAGTTTACGCTGATACTCTTATTTTGATAATTATCGAGGCAAATGGTAAGATATGCTCCAGCGGTCAGCAGGCGCGTGAAGACCACGATGATTTCTTGGCAGCAATTAGTTTTCTCCATTTTGGGTTTTTCTTAATTTGAACAGAACAAATTTTCTCTTGAGGAAACATTTTCCGAGTCAGAGTTATATGACACCCTGGAGTATCTTGGATACAGAGTTCCGTATTTATTAAAAGCAATATCGACTGCGGCAAAAAAACATTGCTTTTTAGCATATCACCGAAAGAAAGCTTGGTGTTGTTTAGCTTTGCACGCTTATCTGTACGGTTCCCTAATTCAAGTCGGCAGTTGCGCAGTATCTTACACAAGGAAGTTAATAAGAGCCTTACATGTATAGAAGGGAGCTCAACCGTCTACCCTAAATAGTTCATAACCTGAGAAATCTTATAGTACATGCCCGTCAACACGCGATACTACCCAGACAGGGAGCTTCCTTCTTAACAAGCAATGCTGGGGACACACTAGGCATTCACACAGACAACTTGACGCAAGGATGCGAAACTCGGCCTTTATTTATGCCACGGTATCTATCCTACCGATTTTAAGTATGTATCGATACGGCACACGAGCTGCACATCATAGTATCCAGTTGGGAGTAAAAATGTATATGTGTCCCCGACATAATGCTCTGCCTTAATATCTTCGCGATGATGCATAAGGCTCTGCCTTAATATCTTCGCGATGATGCTTCGGGTAACACAAGACGGGTTGTCACAAATTCTTCGCTGTCATTATTGAAAGCGTGGGCACTCTGGTTGGACATAAAACCTATTGCGTTATCGTTCGCAAACTTCAATGATACCATCCCCATAGCTACGTTAAAAGTGGAGAACTGCATGATTCAGCTATTTCTTGTAAGTCATCATTCTTACGATGACGACTTGTCGGACTCGGCACAGCGTGAACAGTAAACACGACTACACGTGCGTCGAGCGACTCAATGACTAATAAGATTCTTTCATTTAACCGAGATTTGTAAGCTCTTTGTGTATTATATACAGACTTTACCTTTAATATTTCTTTTCCAAAACGAAAGAGTTCCTTTCTGCAATGATTTAGCTATTTCTGTGCTTACTTTATTAGAAAACTAGAACACCTCGGTAGCGTAGGGGGCAAATTCAACGAAGAAATTTTTGATGAACGAGGTTAGGGCACAGCCCCATTCCTTCCGAGAGATCGGCTTTTCAACAATAACATAGGAAAAAATAGAACGACCCGTTCTCCAGACGATCTGCCGTGGTGGAGGCAAATTCGCCGCGGTGGAGAAAATTCAACGCTGTCATTTTTTATGGCCAGCTAGGTCTAGTTTTTTGGCATAGGTCACATCTAGGTCAACCCATCAAACTCCAAAAACTTATGAACATTGCTCGACTCCTTCGACCACTTCCTGGGTGGACAGACATATATAAATATACAGTATACTTAAATCTTCAAGGAAAACATTATCACCTCTCTCACTTCGTTCGCGGGTGATAATCAGTTCATGTAATATAGGAGTTAAATTAAACAAATCCTCTAAATAAAGCTATACAGTAGTATCGAATGGATCATTAATTACAATTTCTTATTTGTATGAAGAGAGCCTATACCTAAGGTGTTGTCTGTATAAAGTCTAGCATGCTCGGAGGGTCCGGATGTCAATACTTGTACAGTCCGAGGATTACAATCAGTTATGAACTGTGAGCAGTGCTACAGCTGAGGTCATTGTGTTTAGGCTAGGCTTAGTTCTATGGACGTAGAGGGATTCTAAGGTTGTGAGTTCTATCGGAGTAGAAAAATCCGTGACTGAGAAATCTTTTCACTGAAGGGATAGTTATTTTGTTCTGCATAAAGACGGGGAGCTGAATTTGAGAGTTTTACGAGTGGTAAACCGGTTCGACTAGATAAACCTAAATGTTGGTAAATACAGGCTTTGAAATGTTACCCAGTGCAACCGATGTACAAGGCATTGCAGTCTCTGCAATCGAAACGGTAGATAACACAAGACAAAATGGGTGTGGGAAGTTTGTCTTTAAATTTAAAGTAAGACCCAATAGTAAATGTGCTGTCGTAAGAAGATTTGAAATTAACATTTGGATAGGCTTCAGATAGCAACTTTCCTAGAGAGTTAATCGCATTAACACTGGCAATGCTAAAGTACAGCAGGTAGGGAGTGAAAGAAGTCTAATTTAAGAACGTAAGGTTTGGTAATGCCAGGATTCAATAGTTTGTCTAAAAATAGTTGGCAATAGTGGTGTAGAAGGTGGTGCGGGTAACCCGAACATCAAATTTACTGCAGAGAACCTATCAAGCAGTCAATAGCCTTCTTAGATATTCTAGTTACTAATCAAGACTCAGCACTGGCCACAAAGGTTTATAGAAAATCCACCTTTTCAGACCTCGGAACAAGATACTTTAGCCACTGCTATGATCAATTTGAAATCAATGCAATTAATACTCTACAATTTCGAACATACCATCTGTCTTCCTCTTATCTGACATTTTCATGTGAAGTGGATTTTCTTCGAACATTTCTCAAAAATAACGGCTACCAACACCAACTTCTAAACCACTGCTACAAACTATTTTAGACAAACTATTTGATCCTGGCATTACCAAACCTTTCATTCGTAAATTAGACTTCGTTCACTCCCTATCGTACTATAGCAAAGCCAGTGTTAATACGATTAACTATAAGCAAGTTCCTATCTGAAACTTATCAACATAATTACAAACTTTAATTTTTTTTACAATAACACATTTACTATAGGGTCTTGCTTTAAATTTAAAGACAAACTTCCCACACCCCTTTTGTCTAGTGTTATCTACCGTTTCGATCGCTGAGGCTGCAATGCCTTGTACATCGGTAGCACAGGACAACATTTCAAAGCCCGTATTGACCAACATTTAGGTGTATCAAGTCGAACCGGTTTACCACTCGGAAAACTCTCACATTCAGCTCCCAGTCTTCCTACAGAACAAATTAACCACCGCTTCAGTGAAAAAAAAAAACTTCTCCGTCATTGACTTATCTACTCCGATAGAACTCACAACCTTTGAATGAATCCCCTCTACATTCATAGAACCAAGCCTAGCCTAAACACAATGACCTCGGCTGTACTATTTCTCACAGTTCATAACTGATCGTAATCCTCTGACTGTGCAGGTATTAGTATCAGGACTCTGAGAGCAACTCCAGTCATTCGCGTTTTAGACTTCATACAGACAACACTTGAGATATACTAGGCTCTCTTCATACAGCTCAGAAATTTTAATAGAAGATCAATTTGTTTAATAAACAAATCCTAGCTAATTGGCTTAAATTAAATTATTGAACAGTTAAGCCTCTGTCTCCATAACTAAGGTGATATAACAGAGGAAGAAATAAGGGATATGCAGCATATACCTGTGATACCTGTGATGATACTTCGGACGAGGTCCAGGCGACGTTACACACGCGGCCCATCGTGTGCAGGGGTGATGCTGCAGTCCGTGACCAGCTGGGTGGCTAACAGCGAGTTATCCCCACAGTTCACGTAGCCGCTTACAGCAGGTTTATCTGGCACTTTCAGTAAGCATGCGTCAAGTAAGTGTTTAAATTTCGCAGTCTCTGTATCGGTGACATTTCGAATGCGACGAGGCATTTTGTTGAATAATCTTGCCCCTCGGACCACGAAACTATTAGAATACTTTGTGGCTATCGCATCACCACCAGTTTTGATCGGAGTGCGCACCCCACAAGTACGACCAATACGGTTTGAGTGTCTGGCCTGGATTCGCCCATTGGCATTAACAGTAATTCCTTCTAGAATTTTCCAAATATATATGATCGTAAAGCGCTCGAATCTCCTTTGAATTGAGTACATTTGAAGTTGAGCCAGTCTTTCGCGATAGTTTAAATCTTTCATGCC
>LQNS02277999.1:4325168-4339125 GCA_001587735.2 Parhyale hawaiensis
TCTTCTTCGTTGAGCCTCCGTCCGGTGCAGTTCGACATGTGTCTTTTGAACCAGTGAAAAGTGCAACATAGGCAAACTTTTCGAAACCTTAACTCTGAGAAAATGAAGCCCATCTACCTACCCTTAAAGGTAAGCATGTGTTGCCCTATAATCGATGTTAACTTATGTTTTGAATTCATTCTTTTGTTGTTTCCTTAGTTTTGCCACAATATTAGGGAAAAGTGGTTCTAGCATTGGGCAGTATTTTCTATAGTTTTAATGGTGGTTAACTCAGAAGATCCTTCTGCATGCGGAAAGATGACAATGTGACATATAAAGAGATGGGGAAGCCATTACACATTAACATCTCGCAATATATCAGTCTTAATTCAAATAAAAATCATTTCAACATACAATACCTCTGAGGCCGTTGAAATTTTGCTCCCAAGAGTTCAGCCTTACGTGTCAAACCCAATTCACCCGGAATCAGAGCATAAAAGAATTAACGGGTAGGCCCAGGAAGCAAAGAATGCAATGACAGGACTCAATAGGACTAAAATAATACTTAGCTGTGACCGCACGTAGCAAATTCACATCACATCGACGAGGTGAAGTATTTGAGTGTGGGATATTAGGCCTTCGTTGGTTGATTTCTTGAACATATCACTGTATTTTTTCGATTTATTTCATTCCATATCCCGCTCATGACTGACCAGCTACTTGAGCTGCAAAATACTGTAAAATGTTGTCGCCAAGTACAGAAAGTTCGAGCAATAGGCTAACTGTTACTGTGGTTTCTCTCGCGTTCATAATTTGCTATAATGGTGCTTATATTTGTTGGTAAGGAATAAATATGTTCAGTGAAGAGCCCTGTGAACTGAAAATGAAGTGTAAATAAGACTTCAATTAAGAAAAAGAAAGTAAATCGGGTAGCCAAAAGAGAGCAAATTCGGCGCTAGTGCAGTAAAGTTTCCACCAACTTTCACTCTAATTTTCTATAGATAATTGCTAAATAAGTATATATTCTCTGAATTTATTTATACGCTGGAGATCAATTTCGCAATTTAAGACAATTTTTCTGGTTAAATTAGTTAAAATACTCCTAGGCTACTCAGCCATGGATTCGTCGATGATGACGTAACTTTTCGATGCTAATTTCTCGTGAGTCCTCCCGTTACGGTCTTTGCCACACAGGCAATATTTGTGTGTGCTTCGAAAAAATAGCATCCGGCATCAAGCTCTGACATAATCTGAACCACCCAGGGTATTAGAACATTACAGCAGGCACGTGATTACAATAATTTCCAAGTAGCTGCAAAACTTATATAAACTCAAAATTAATTTGACGACAAACAAAGAAGTCGAGCAGAAAATATTTACCGCTACCTCAACACTCATCGAGTAAGGTGGCGGTGACAGTGCAGTTCTTACACCCTGGTGCCAACATCTTCTTCATATTTGAGGAGCGCTTGTAAGAGTTTTGGGGGTAGTTTATGTATAGGTCTTCCAGAGGACGAGAAAGTAAGTAGGAAATGTCATTTCAGTCCAGAGTTTTTTGCAACACAAGTTGTTTTATGTATATAATTATTGCTACGTAATTAGCCAGCCTTTAGGTGGTGTAACAATCAATCGCCAAATCGCTCCATTTACCTACCGCTTCTTTGCAATTCTTAGCTCTGTAGGTCAGTCATTACCGGTAAAATACAGTGTAATGGATAGCTATACAAAGTCACAGCAAATACCAATTCATGGTTTTATGTGAGAAACTGACTACGTGTCGAGGTTCTGGCAGTCCGCGGAGCTGATTGGCTGGGTCATGATGACGTCACAGCACAGCCCCACCCCAAGGCCTCCTAAAGCACAGGCCTGGGTCTGTGCCTCGAAAATGGTCCGATCACGTACAGTCCCAGGACAAATTGTTAGATGGAATCCGATACTTTTGGTACCTACTCGCCATGTTTCGGATATATCTAGACAGTAAAACTTCATTTCAAGTGCTTCAAGGTTACAGATTACATAGTTTAACATTTCCTATCCCGGAGTAGGTACCAAAACTGTCAGGCTGCGCCTGGTAATTTGTCTAGGGACTGCACCGAGCGGCCAAGTTGGTGACGTAGAGACCCAGGCCTGTACTCAGGCCTTGCCCACCCTCGCTTGTTCTTGCCTGGCTTAGCCGTTGGGTTTCTTATACACAGCCCGGAGCTATGTTGTTGGCTTCATTTTTCAAGTACCGGGACACAAAATGCGCATCGTAATATCACGAGTCAGCTACTAGGACTAGCTCGCCTGTCGAGGATTCGTTACCTGAGCCACCTCACTCAACAGCGCGCTCTCTCGCCACGAGTTGCAACCAACCAGTCGCTGCTATACAAAATCTATGCCGTGGGGTGCACGAACTGCGACTATTGGCTTCATGCTAGTTAAATATGATGCATGGCATATCGTATAGACCTTGAGAATACATTTACTGTATTCTTCCTGCTTCTGTAGAGCATTTTCTGCAGAAGTTTTTTTTTTTATTGTAATTATGTCTTTCCACTTTTGCGCGTTTCACTCGCCTGGAATTTTTAGTCTCCACCGAAAGTTTTGTTTTTATTTCAAGAAGTAGAAAACGTGACACTTAAGGAATTGAACACTGCTGGTTTCGTCATCTTACATGACGCAGCAGCATGAAACTCCACCACTGAAGACGGAGCGTTAGCGATGTAATTTTGCACTTTATAGGACTTATGCAGTGGCTCTTACCTCAACTTCTACTTGAATAAAAATAACTTTCACACACTCTGGATACACAGTATCCACGGATTCATGAATTATTATTATATTGCTGATTTTACCACCGCACCCACGCCATACGACGCAATCCAATCAGTGAGACATGGTTCATTATGTCGTACCAGTACATGAAAGTTTTCTCCCAGTGTTCCTGCCGGAAACGTCTCAGTGGGATAGATGCACTACTACTAACGGGAAAAAGGTGCAAAGCACCTTTAAGAGATGAAAAATGAAAGTATGAAAAGACAGAAGAAAGAAACACCTGTACGGAGGATCTCTTCGATCCGTGGTTTCCACGCGGAAGCAGACAGGAGTCCCATAGGATGAGTTGCTTACAACCATTCGGCGGCCCACTTCGCGGAGCAGAAGGGGAAGTACCATTTGGTAGCCAACCTAAATTACCTAACAAACCTCCGCAGGAGCTGCGGCCAGCTGCAACATCCCCGCGGAGAAGGCACTCGGGACAGCCTTTATGTGAGCGATGCCCATGTATATTACAACAGGAAAAGGGTCCGGCAGAATATACCCTTGAGGGCAAGGACCCAGAAATCTACACAATAAATCAACACACGAGGATAAAATACCTAAGTTTGCAGGCACTACACATGACCGCCGTCAATACTCCTCCTACTGCAAAAGAAACCAAATGTTAAAGTTCGTTGGCATCACGCAGAGCAGTGACTGAGCGTAATTAAAAAGCTCAGGATTGGAAGCAAGAAAGTCCCGTTCCTTTCAAGCCAGAGGCTCGCGACCAATTTGCAGGATTGTTAGCACGCTTCGGTGGACTCCAATTATTAGGCCTGAGCAGCAGAAAATTATTCCTTACTTCGTCGAGCTATCGTGCTCGTGTTAATTACGGAGGGATAGCAGGCGCGCTGCCAGATCTCATTAGGTCGTAAATATAAACTGGAATGAATATTGCATGCGGAGCAACCAGTGCAAAACGCTTTATAAATGTTCCGTAAAGGTTTTAATTTAAAGTATAAATTTAAAAAAGTGAAACAACCTTGGAAAATATATTGGTGAAATTGCAAGTTTGAAAATGTGAATTTTGGAAAGTAAGCAAAACAACATGAGGAAAAATGGGGTAAAATCGCAAACTGAAAGTGCGGAGTTACGAGAGAAGGCGATGAATCCAGAAGGAAGCGCTTGGTGTAATTGCTCATTGATAGGTTGAATTAAAGAGAGACGGTGAAAGCAAGCAAAGCAATAAAAATTCAACCAGCAAATGCAGAAAAATGTGAAGAAACACAAGATTAAGCTCCAGATAAACTGCAAGGGTACGCTCGTCTTCATCACAATGACAATTAAAAAGAAACAGAAATAAGGGATCCATAGGTGGGCGGTACCGCGATAGATTGCCACATATATTTTATCGCGATAACGAATTCGGGTACTTCCTCATCCGCGAAATATACTGCGATGCATCGGTATTGCCGATACATACGGTACCAAAGTGACGATAATCGAAGTTTTTGACTCGTGTTTCTATGTGTGCCGCTCGGACAAGGAAGAAAGGTCGATTCCACCAGGACGACGTGTCGAATGTCCCACACTGTAGCGACGTAACAAATTTTTATTGCATGAAAAAACGTAACATCGGGCACAGCAATCTACTGTCCCCACCGACGCAATCCAAATCGCGTGAGACGCTGTCGCTCACAGCACAGGCGTCTTGTCTCACACAAAAATCGCGTTGCATCGCTTGCTGTGCCATGCAGAGGGCCCCGACCTAATAAGTTGTTTTATCACTGATCAGCTGTGGTAGAGGGTAGCCACACGGTGTTGCTCTAAGGTATTTCCAGTTTTATATAGTTAGCCAGTAATTAAGGCAGAACATTAGATGATATCTTCTTAACCGCAGTCCTTTGTTTCGAAAGAATTAATTTATCACCAACTGAAACATTTAAGCTCTTCTTCCCTATAATGGTAATTCGTACCATGAAGAAACAAAGGACCTATAAGAGGTAGCTACGTAAATAAAATTTATGCGATTGATAGCACTGTACTAGACCTGACAACAGTGGTGGCTTGTCGTTTGGATGGGAAGCAGGTAAACCTTTAATGCACTGTTAGTGCGAGTACAAAGGCTGTGCAGTCAATACGTGTTCAACAACGACTAGTTGTTTTAGTGAACCAGTTTTTCCACTGTGTTTTATTTATGAGTAATACTTGAAGTGATCATTTCGATCACAAACGAGCAATCAAGCTTTATTTCAAACTTTTAACTTCACGGAAAATGACTCTCAAGAAATTGGCTGGCTATAAAAAATACGGTACGAATCAGCAATGTTTTGATTGTTGAATTGCTCATTCTGGCTGTTTTTGGTTCGTGTTGATAAAGGAATGTCGCATTCCTGGCTCTGGCGCTCTATTTCCGGGTTGTGTTAGAAAAAATTCAGGTATCATCACCGGTTGGAGCATTTTCAACATAAAGAGGGTCAGTTTCAACACATCGCAAAAAGTGAGTTTGAAGAAAACTTATTACAGCACCATCCTCTCATTTTTGTCAATCATTTTCGAAACAGGGTAGAAAAACCAGTTCACAATATCAATAGCTACGAAGAAGCTGTTGTCTCAACAGTTACTGACCGCAAACTAATGCTAACAGCGCATCAGATATTGGCCTACAACCCATCCAAAAGGCAAACCACTACAGCGGTACTGCCAGATCCAGCACTCCGCCACCAACCTCACTAAATTCTTCACACACTGGGTAGTATGTAGAGTGAAACAAGCGCTCGAGGGTGTTTCCACGTCGGATCAATGTGCATGCTGCATTATGTTGACAATGGGCAGAAAACAGATCGTGAATAGAAGAGTGACATGGAAGAAAGCCGTCGCGAAGGCCTAGCTAAGGCTAAAGTAACCATATGGAGTAGGTGCGATGAATGCGATACTCTCGATAATATAGGAAGGACAAAATACTCAACCCGATTTTTTATGGCCCATCCTTCACCCACTGAGTTGATCCTTGCACTAAGATCTATGCAACTGGAATTTTTACGTAAAAATGCAGTTACATAATTTAGTAAACTAAAAACACGAAGAGCCCAGGCACAGCACACGGCGTAGCCGCAATAGAACAAAAAGTCGGGAAGGAAGAGAAAAAAAGAAACAAGAATGATTAGTACAAGCAGGTAAAAACTACTTATAAAGAGGCAAAGTGGACACAAAAAACTATCCCAAGGGTTCAGTACTATACAGGTATAAGGCTACGGTGATATATGGTCTCGAGTCCCGTAGGAGAGTAACTGCCCCTGACCTATAGGATGGACAAACCTAAAAAACACAAACTTACAGGTACGCTTTAATTGGCACATCCTAATGATCTTATCCATGTTCTCAGAGCGGCGTCTTTTTTTTAGATATTCTTTGCTGATTTTTCCCCATTTATTCCGATATTCTTTGCTTCACTTCTTAATAATAGCACATGCTATTGATTTTATCCATGTTCTCTGAGCGGCGTCTTTTTTTTCAAGTGTTCCTTGATGATTTTTCCCTATTTATCCGGAATCTTTTGGTTTCATTTCTTACGCACGTATGTTCATTATTATTATGCCTTTATTCCTATGAACGCTACCTAAGGTTCATGTTCACACGACTGTCGTTCGATTCCATCTTCAGTAAACGCCAGTAGAAGGCAGGACATTAGCCAGCCCGAGTAACTGCTGCAATAGCACCGCATGAACTACGGTCGGAAGGACGAATTTTTGTTTGCATACATGCAAAAGCAGTCAGCTGTCTGAAGAGATGTATTGCTACGTACTGCATTTGATTTTTAGTCCAGTTAGGCCTACGTTTTATCACAACGTAGACAAGACAATTTGTGAGGGAACTCAACGGGTCAAAAATAAAATTTTGCTTCTGCTTAAGAGATACTCATACTCCTACTCATGATATTTTTTTCTGCTCTTCGTTTGCTTTCCCAGCTTGCTCTTCTTATGTGCAGTGGCCCAGCGTGGGAGCACTCTCGTGAATGGGTTGCACATATCTCTGTATATACTTCATATCCTTCACTCATTTTGCTTTAAGCATCCAATGTACGTTTTAGGAGGCCTAAGCTATTCTCTTTAACTCTCAATATAACAACTCTCTATCAAACGAGATCGGTAGAGTCCAACGTTACTCAGGTGGTGTTTATGATATGAGGGTTCCTTTTCTTGTTGTATCTATTAAAATACTCAGCTTAGGATTATGACCTCACAGCAAGTCCTTCGACATGAATTGAGGACATAATACGGGTAAAAATAAGGCAAACTGAAAGTTATCTCATGAGGATGAAGCGCAATAAAAGAGATAAAGAAAGTTGAAAATCACGTACTGCTGGCAGCCTTTAAGTCGGTGTGTTGCTGGCAGTCGCGTTGGAAGGGGAGATTGAGATGATGTAGATAAACTTGGCAAAAATAAAATCAGCGTTTGGACGAAAGGAATGAAGCTAAAATCGCGCAAATGGCAACAGAGACAAGCACAACAGCAGAAGACGCGGCACTCGCGAGACATGGGGAAATGCTCTCCCAAGAGAGTTTGGGAAATGATAAGTAAATATTGCGACTTTGCATGCCCCGAGATTAAGTATAAGATATAAACTGACGTTCAGAAGAGGGGAATGGCGCCCTAATTATCGTGAAATTCGTTGCGACGACAAGTATCGTAAGAGTAATACAGGTGAAAGTCCTTGAAGATATAGCTAGAAATGAAATTTCGCAAGTAACGAGATCATGAAAAAAAATAGATGTTAAAACGAAAATAAAAAATGAACGTCAGCAGTGACAAGCCCGAGGGATACTTTCCCCATGATAAACACAGTTGTTGCGGAGGAAAAACCTACGAGGGACGGTAAAATTCACTGTAGGACATATGGGCGTCACGCCTTTAAAATCTGAGAATGAAGTGGATTTTGAAAATGTGCATAACTCACGCGTTTGTGTCTCGTCTAGAGAAGGACGCTACCACGGCCAGGAGGAGCTCTCATTATTGTCATCTTCCTAGTTTAAGCCTAACTACCCACAAAGTACACTGTGATCCAAAGAGAGGAAGAAGGGACAAAGAATGTCAAGAGAAACGTGGAACCCATTCACGAGTCAGCGCGCATGGGAACAGCAAGTCGAGAAAAAAGCGTAAGAACAGAATAATGGAAGGAAGTAAAGTGGGCACAAAAGACGTCCCGAAGGCCTAGCTAATGGATAAGGTAACCTCCACGAAGCCGCTGCGGTCGCCGGGCCCCATAACATAAGATGGGCGAGCCCAGGAAGCAAAGAATGCAACGGGAGGACTCAATAGGACTGAAATGAAACATAGCTGTGACCGCACGTAGCAAATTTACATCACATCGACGAGTCGAAGGGTTTTAGGTGTGGGGCCTAAGACCTTCATATGTGGTTTTCTTGAACATATCATCGTATTTTTTTCGATTTATTTCATTCAGTCTCCCGCTCAAAACTGGCCAGCTACTTGAGCTGCAATACATCGAAAAATGTTGTCGCCAACTACAGACAGTTCGGGCAATGGCTAACTGTTAGTGTGGTTTCTCTCGCGTACAGAATTGGCTATAATGGTGCTTATATATGTTGGTAAGGATTAGATATATTCTGTGAAGAGTATTGTGAAGTGTATATGAAGTGTAAATAAGGCTTCAATCAAGAAAAAGAAGTTAAATTAAGTCGCCGAAAGGGAACAAATTCGGCGCTAGTGTTATGAAAGTTTCCACCAACGTGCACTGCAATTTTCTATAGCTAATTGCTAAATTAGTATATATTTTCTTCATTTATTTATACGCTAGAGATAAATTTTGCAATTTAAGACGATTTTTCTGGTGAAATGAGTTAAAATACTCCAAGGCCGCTCAGCCATAGATTAGTCGATGATGACGTCACTTTTTGGTGATAATTTTTCGTGAGTCCTCCCGTTACGCTCTTTGCTTCCCGGGCGAGCCTAACTATAACCTAACCCTATGGCCTACGGCCCATCCTATGCCCCCCGAGGGGGGAGGGGGAGGAGCTCTAAATCTGACAATTACATTGCACTCCTGTTGACGAAAGCCAACACAAGCATGTTGAAGTGATTGTTTTCTTAAGGTTCATCTAAGATCGATGAAGATAGGAAATGTGTAAGGGTTTTTATGTAAACAGTCAATTTTGTGGTCGACAGCACATCAAGTTTGCATTTACTGGTTATCGATTATCGGCGAATGATTGGTTCATCAATTATCGCAATGACGAATTTCCCACATCGATCATCGGTCATTGCAATAACCGTTATCATTTATCGTCCCCAGATAAGGGTAATAATAGTGTACACTGGCAACAAAAGTATCACAAAGGAGGTGAAGAAACCAGTACTTAGCAATTGGTAATCATCGTAAAAGCATAAGTTTACACTAAAGTGCAAATCGATTGGATGAAGCGGAAAGCCTAGTAAATGCCTACAGTAGATAGTTTAGGGAAAAGTGCGTATTGGCAGTAAATGGAGGATGAAATGATTACATTCCGGCCATGAACGACACCGGTCAACAACCATTTTCAGACTGAAGCACTTTCAACTAAATGCTCAAAAGGTCTTCTCAGTCATTCCAAATCTGAAGACCGGTTTGGTCTATCACGTCCCATTTTCAAATAATTACGTGCTGTTTCTTACGCTTCATCAGCATTATTTCCATAGAAAGTCAACTGGAATCATTTATAGACGTTTCGAGCACCGTTATACGGTAACTTATACCTATAACAATGTCAAGTGCAAACAAAAAAAAGTAACGTACTGGCCAAAATTCAGCGGCATGTCTATAATGAGTATCCTCTCTTGAATTAGTAGTAACGCTTAAGTCTACAAACAAAGAAAAAATATGCAGACCAGAGTAATCGCTAACCATGAAAAACTATTGCGTATACTGTGTGTAAGTTCACCGGGGCATTTACTGCAGAGGACTTCTACAGAAACGTGAAGAAAAATAGAGTTCAGTGAGGCACGTAAGACGACAAGACAAATATCAAACAACAGCAACAAAACAAAAAAAAAGAGAGAGAATCAATACATGAAAACCTAGGAAACAGCACTTCTTTACAGCCCTTCTTCCAGGTATATCCCTTGCGGAATTGCTACATAAAAGCCAAAATATTCGTATAGACACTTCCCACTGGAGTTTGTCGAAGGTTTTCTCGAAAGTTAGCAATATCGTACAAGAACCACTCGCCGCTTGCCCAAACTCATCCAAACAAAGAGGCCAGTGATCACAAGAAGAGCCACTAACAGCAACTTGATCGCAAATGACCCAAGCATATCAAAGTTTTCTCATAAACCGCAGCGCAAGAAGTTGGAAGAGTTTGCAGTTATGGCAATGAGCTGCTCATTCTGAATGTATGGCCTCGCAATGTCCTATAGACAACACTCTTGCTAGCAAAGTGCTACTGTCCTTGATGACACCTCGGTTACAGGGACTTGGTAAAGCCCCCAAACCATAAATTTAGCAGGACTAGGAGCAAACTATTCCAAAAGAGCGCCAAATTTAAGCGACTGCGTCCCTGGTAATAAGATTGAAGTAAGAGAAAAAGTTTGAAGCGGATCGAGAGGAAAGAAAGCGTACGTTGGTGGACAGTTTCCAAAGACCCCCTCAAAAGGTCACCGCACTAAAAGACGCAAGAACAGGAAATTTTACATTCTAGAAAAAACTATTCGAGGGATCGCAAATTTAAGTGACTGCGCAAATGGTAATGAGACCGAAGTATGAGAAAAAGTTTTAAGTGCACGGCCCAACAAAGCGTGGGCGGACAATTTCTATAGAGTTGCAAAGTGCTGAAAAAAATAATAAAATAAAAATGAAACGATGCGGCACGAGCAGGTAGATAAAGGAAATTACACGATCTAGTTCTTATATCGAGGCAAGGAAGGTTAAAACGATACAAAATCAATTTCAAAGTAATAGGAAATGATATAAAATGCGGCTGTATTAAGCTCATTATTCAAGTCTGAACATAGGATTAATTCAGGTTAGCTAAATCCTAAGTCATTTCGGAAAAAAATTCGTTATCGCAGAAAAGTTTGCGGGTCCTGAAATTTACTTAGAATTTCTGAAGCTTCTGTTTTATTTGGAAATTTTGGAGGTAGACACCTTCACTAGAAAAATTCTAGCTACAGGTGGCGATCTTTAATTGGAAAACCTCAGGGTCCTATGTCTCACTCAAAAAATTCAAGAGTATTGGATCTTCATAAGCATGATCCGTACGTATCATTTCAGTTTATAGGGAATAAAATATAATTGTGCTTTGTGACTAGATTCCAGCACTCGCTTTAAAGCTCGATAAAACAAGAATTAGAGGCCTATTCTGTCATCTGCAAGGTATGGTATTTTGTGTACTCAAATGTGTTGAGAAAACGTAACGTATTTGTCAACAGCATCCATGTTGAACTTCATGATGACGAAATACAACATTCATCAGGACTTGGAAAGGAATAACCTACAAATTTGGGAGGTGTTTTATATTTTATCTACCATTTAAATTGATTTTTGCTTCAAGTAATTTTCTTTTTGTTCATTCGTTAGACGAAATACATTAAATGGTAGAAAATAGTTTTAAAGAAAATCAGGTGAATTGAATTCGTTGGTAAGTAATGTCTCGAAAAACTCTGCATTTTACATTAGCAGAATCAACCAACTGTCGGGTAAATAGCAGAAACGACTGGCAAAAACAAGCATATAGATATACAGTATGTATATTATTGACCGACACTAATTAGGAGCCGACGTATTCACTGGTGAATCTAGTACGGGAAAACAGAAAAAAATTCGAGTCAAGATCAGCATAGTAGGAAATAACTTCAACCGTCGTTCAGCTTGGACAAAAAAATATATATATACTCTTAATTAAATAAAAGGTTATTTATCAGGAAACCAAGGAAGTTTGAGCGGATTTTATGGCGAACTGTATATGTTACAGAAACCCCAATAACTTCCTGGGTTTCAGATACCTGGGCTCTAGATCCAGCCTGACCTCGCCAACCTGCCCCGCGTATTGGTGCATGGCCTCGATGACGCCCCGCGTTATTGGACGGCAAATTTAAGTCACTTTGCTACTGAAAAAAAAAAAAAAATCCAGGCAAACTCGGGGGGAAACTCGGTGACAGCCACAGCGCAGGACAATGTTAGATTGCCAGAGTAAATAGCGAATACGGGCGAATATACAACCATGGCCGCAGCTGATGGACGATATGTGTCTGTAGCAAACAGATCGGCAATGTTTACACATCTGCACACGTCGACATGAACCGCGACGTTATGGTTGTTGTTGTTGTTGCACTGCAGGCCATGACACGTTGGACTTTTCCTGTAATTCTTTATGCCATCGTCATAAGTCATCCTCTTACCGAATAAACGTACTCTCTCTCAGAAGAAACTTTTTTTTTTACCTTGGAAAACTGGTGTTTCACCACAACTATTCATTTGTTTCAGGAAATTATTTTTATCATAGAAAACTACTGTCTTACCAAAGGAAGCTACAATGTCACAAAAAAAGCAATGCCCCCTTGTAGAAAAAATTCAAAAATTCTCTTACCACAATCACTCCCTATATCTTTTACCAAAGAATCTAGTATCTCTAAAAACAGCCATTCGCTCAACACTGGTAGCCTACGAAAAAGCGACATCTTCTAATATATAGATGCAATGTTTGAAATGAATAATAAATTTTACAGCGGCCTGAGACAACAAAGGCAAGGATTGTTAACTGAGAAGTCGCTGCTATTGTCTATACAATGGAGTCTAAAGCGTTTTGTATGAAATAAAGTGGAATATGAACTTTGTGAATAATTGATAGAGCTACCATAACTTCGTTAAAATTCACCGATAGAATCCCTCTTTTGTTGTGCGGGAAATATCCTAGCTGTGGGAAATATAATAGCATTTGAATCAGCGCGTGGAAGTAGCGGATTTACAACTGCTAACTGCAGAATAGGAGCACTGTACACATATGAATTTAATCGTAGCATTTTACCTAGTTGAGCCAAACGCTAGACTTACACAAAAACATATTACTTAGGCAGTACTCTTTCTGGTCAGAAATAGTTGGTGCTAAGAACTGTTATTGTAGGTAGGAAATATTGGTGCGCGCAAGTTTTAACTTCTGTAAGATAGGTGTTCGAATAAAAACACAGGTAAACTTGATTATACACTTCCAGTATTGCTGGCTTACCAAATTTTACCTCCAGTATTTTGTCCAATTCCAAATGTTGTTACAGCATCCTAGATGGCACACCCCCCCCCCTCTCCTTCTCTCCTTTCAGCTCACAAACTCAGGATCCCTCTGGAAGTGCTTGTAGGATTAACTGCTCTTCGTTCAGGATAGGTTAATTCTGTCTTTTCACGCTATGTGCGATCAATTCACTTAGCACCGTCTATATCTTCCATATTTATTTAGTTACTGCGAGTAGTTTAATAGAAAACAATACATAAATTTACCATCTGGAAAATAAACAGGCATGGTTATATTCGCTATTGGTTTATTCACCTCGAGGAGTAACTTTTAGTTGAGCATGCGTTAAATTACTGTTTACAATATATACGAAAAATTGCTGGCGAACACTGTAACGCTGACCGACTTTCAGAGGTGCACCAGATATTTCGACCAGAGAGAGTAGAAAGTCACAAAGTCTTTCGTCGCTTGCCGTTGCACAATCCTTCAATAGACTCGAAAGCAAAAGTCAGGGCTCGAAACTAATGAATATTGAATACACGCTGCCTTGCGCAACAGGAATGAAGAGAAAAACAGAGTGAAGATGCTCAGAGAGAGATGGAAAAGAAAGAAAGCAAAGTGGACAGAGAAAGAAACAGGTCTGGCGCAAATCGCACTGCAACTGAAGTTCCTCATGTGAAGTCTTTGTGACTCATGGGAAGTCTTGGGCGGAGCTCCTGACATAGTATGGGACATTACAAAACTTAAACAAGCAAACCTATGGGAAGGCCCTGTCTTTGCTGTTCCAGAGGAAAAGCTTGTCAACTAAAACATAACAAAGGCAACGAGGAACCGATGTACCAACGATCACCAAGTATACCATCAGTAAGATCCCATCAGTAAGTCACGAAAAAAAAGAGTACCGTAAAATGGTGTTATACCGGATCGCGGGGTAATAACGGATTTTCGTATTACTTCCACTTAAAGCTCCATAACTGGAAGGCTATTGTATGTAGCAATCTCTAACAAGTTTTTTTCAATGC
>LQNS02277999.1:4398393-4410717 GCA_001587735.2 Parhyale hawaiensis
ATAACCTCGTCAGCAGGAACTGCGGCAAGCTGCAACATCTCCTGCGGATAAGGCACTCGGGAACCTTGGGTGAGTGATGCCCAAACATATTGTGGCAGGGAAAGAGCCCGCCACAATATGCCCCTGAGGGCTTCATTTTACTTAGTGAAGCCTGCCACTAAACCAATCACGGAAAAGCGACCCCCATAACATTATAGGATCTTATACTATGCTTCACTGCGGGGAAGGTGTGTCTCGAGAAGCCACACAGGTTCTCCTTATTTCCTCCGAACATACTTCGCATCACAGTGGTCGGACACTAATTCAAGCTTCGTGTCATCTGATCACAAACCGGGGCTCGAAAATTTGTCGTTCGTCATATGCTGTTCGTAAACTTTAGTCGAGCAGTTAAACGGGCATCCTGCTATCCTCCAGCAGTGGTGCCATCTTAGAGTGCCGTCCACCTAACGAGAATGTTGGACACTGTACTCAAACTAACGTCCGTGCCTTTTTGTGCAAAATTCTTCAGCAAGTCAACGATCGTTACCCAAAAACAAACTTGTGCCTTTCTGACAATCTTCTGGATCGGGAAGAAATGTTAATTTTCATAAACGACTTTGTCTTGGGAGATTTGCAGCAGAATCAAACTCTTTGTACGTTCTTGTTATCGAATGAATCGTTAAAGATATTTGTGTAGTCGATTCCCGCTTACCTCTTGCTAACGATGTGATTTTTTTTCTGCCCTTCACCGAGATGACAGCTTACGTAACGACCAGCTAATGCGGTGCTCTCCCAAAGATAATTTCTACAGACTTTCCTGAGTATTCTAGAATATGTTAGTTTCCCCAAGTATTGCAGAACTATATCAGAAAGTAAGCTGTACCATATAAATATGAAATGAACTTGTTTATGCAGTAGCTAACTGATCAGGTAGTTTAACGGAATATTATTTGGATGAATAAGACTGGATTAGCATGAACAATTTTTTATTTCTAATATTGTTTGCAAATTTTTTGTACCTTCTGTGTACTTTTTCTCCTATATCTTGTTGGAAGCATGAGCAAGTTTAATTAGTTTGACATCCCGAGTATTTGAGGCATAGTAGAAATGCAGTATTCAAGTATGAATATTTTCTACAGGTACAGTACGTTAATTTAAGCTTAGCCAGTCAGGGCAGCAGTAGAATTATAGGCCTGGAGGAGGGCATGGAAATAACCAACAGAAGCACAGAACACATCGCCAGCATAGAAGCGGGAAAAAGATGGAGGCAAAAACATGGACGCTGAAAGAACGATATCGAAAAGACCAAACGGTAAAACGTGACGTCTTGCAGCACCAAAATCAATATAAGGCAAAGCACGGCCCGGTAGGTAGCTATCGGCCGAAGCAGCACCAGCACCACCGCCACTACCGAAAGCGCAAGCGACCTTAAGTATTCAATGCGACAAAATCCCAAAGACGCCAGATTGATGAGGGAGGCCAGGAAGTAAACTTAAAAGGGGAAATCCCATCGCTCGCAGTCAGCCGAAGGATTTCGGCCTACTGGAAAACGTTCCCTATTTCTCAGTGGGGAATGTCAAATGTACAGCGCAAAAAAATTGGGGTATTGGGCGGTGCAGAGTGAAATATTCAGCCTACGCCGAGACTGCATGGCACTTCCGTTAGCGAAGAGAACGAGAGAAGAGACTGGAAATGTTTCTCGATTGCATCCAGCGACAGCTCGAGGCTACTGAATTGGAGGTGCTGCTTACTCCCATACAAGCCCTAACAGACTTTCTGGCCATTCCAAAAGCTGTTTACGTTTTCAGATTCTGGGGCGGCCAAGCATTCTGTTAGGGACCGTATCAGTAGATCTTTCATAAGCTAAATTTGCCACCCCACTTCATTCACAAAAGCGGACCTTCCTGCCTGCATGGGCTCTGTGTATAGCCAATGCGAAGCACGTTCTCAGCGAAGTGAAATATGGTATCATAATTATGCAGTGGTCTTTCGATATATACTGAAAATTATTTTGTAACAGGAGCGGTTCGATGATGAAAAATTAAAGGTCTAAACGAAATATAGCATTTGTGACAGAATATTTAACTTGCGTTCTCAGGCCCAGTTACATTCCGATTACGCACCAGACGTCATGCTAGACACGACCAACACCGGTAGCTAGGAGAAATAGCAACGGCCGCGTCATCTGCTCTTGGAGGGACGACCAGGGGCGTGTTGCAATCAGACGCCAGTGTTACCCTCACAGTGTTACCCGGTGTCAACCAGTGTATCGGTGCATGCGACGTGCGATTTCAGCGCCCCCAAGAGGTGTTGCGGCATTTGCAGGAAACTCGTACCTAAACATATCTGGTGGAGCCTCATTATGATTGTACTTCAAGATAAAAAGTTGAAAAAATACGCAAAAGTGCTTCAAAAGCAGGAATTGAAGTTATATATGGCATTCATAATTTTTTTAATACTAATTGTCAAGTATCTAAGTCAATGTTTATAAACAAGGGCAGTGTTACCCACAGCATAACCCTACAATTTAGGAAGGTTGTCTTCGGTGTCACCGGGTGTTACCCAACCTGTGTCGCATTCGAGGTCGGTGTAGTATGTACGGGTTACATCGAAGGCCTGATTGCAACACACCCCAGTAGATAACGCGCACGTCTACCGTAGAGGACAAAATGGAACGGTAGAAACAAGTGACAAACCTGGACGTGAAGAGACGACACGATGAGTGTGCTGGAAACCCTGGCACTCCCTTCGCTGTTGTTGGTGAAGCAGGTGTAGTCTCCGGCATCTGCGACACCCACTGAGCTCAGCACCAGAGCCCCACCAACGGACCAGGTGCCGGGCCGGCGGCGGTCCGCATGTACTGGTAGCCGCGTGTCTCCTTTGTACCAGCTGTCAGTAGGGACGGATTTATATATATATATCTTTTTACATATAACGAGAAGTTTTGATCATATATTTACTACTAGGTGCACGCAGTGCATTGAAACTTTAGATAGCGGGGCGTTTTTTTTCTTAGGTGAATCACATACAGGTGTATCACCTAATTCGTCCAGTTAGGAAGTTTAAGCCTCCGTTTCCGAGCAGAACGATAACACAGAGGAAAGAGCAAGGGACATATAGTATGCCAAGAGAAACGGGGAACCCATGCACGAAAGTGTTCCCACACAGGATCAACGCGCATGGGAACAGCAGAGGAAGAACAGAATAAATCATGAGCAAGTAGAAGTGTGAAATCGGGAAGGAAGCAAAGTGGCATGAAAGAGAAACGTTACGAAGGCCTAGCTAATGGCTGAGGTATTCTACAGGGGGCCCCTGGGGTTGCGTGGCCCACTAGCATAGGATGGCCGAACCTAACTAACTTAACCCTATGGCCCATCCTATACGTCCCCTGAGGGGCCTAATTCGTCCAGTCTCGACTTGTCGATACCTATTTTATTATATTGTTATATTCAGAAAATTAAGCCGCTCTTTCCACAAGAAAAACGATATCATATGGGAAGAAGAAGATACATATAGTACGACGAAAGACACGTATACGAGGGTGTTCCCAAACAGGATCAACGCGCATGGGAAATGCAAGTCGGTCAAGAAGAGGTAGAACACATGAAAGTTAGATCAGTATGAGTATGAAATCGGGAAGAGGCAAAGTAGTCACGAAAGACCGACGTTCAGAAGGCCTAGCTAATACCTAACGATACCTTTAATTTTGTAAAAATTTGGTACAACAGCTCCTAAGTTGAACCCTGATCCCTCAATTTGTTCACATCGATAGTTTAATGATATGTGTATACAGACGCAAAATTCACTGCTGCAGCGTTCACAGGTATCAACAATGGATACATAAATTTAAGATATGTGAAGTTCAAGACGAAGAATCACGTTATACTCACTAATAGTGCTTGGCGGTAGGGTAGCCCTGAAACACTTTCTCAAATAGGTAAGAACGTTTTCTTTCTGAGAGCTTCTGAAAGACATTTTTTCTGGCTTTTGATGGCAGACTTACCTGCTCTTAATTTGTTCTAATCCAGTAACTTGTTCGTGCTATCAAGACGTATTCCGGACAACTTGGGAAACTTACCTGCATTGAGCATCCCTCTGCAGTTGAGGATACATGGTTGTAGAAGATGAAAGGTGTTTTCAGATGTGCTTTATTGCTTGTCAAGTAGGCCTACTACACATAATTCATACAACGACAAAGATTGTTGTCATGTGTTGAAATAAAATTCGTGTGTTCGCGGTTTATGTTGGTTTCACAGTTCTTTTTTCCTTGATTCAATATGCATAAACTTTTCTCGTCAAGAGTTGTGAGTGTAGTTTATGGCTTTTAGAAAAGAAATAGAATGTAGTTTGAGCATTAAATAATGCAGCACATGAGATCAAGTATTTAAAACTTGGGAGAGCCAACGGGATTATACGAAGCATGGCAATAAAGAATTCAAATGGAGGAAATCTTAGCATCTTTGGCCTAAAAGCTGCAGGTTGCTTGTACTTTTAACAGACATCAACTGATATCGTTCCACTTATACTGCGTAATACATACAAAAATATCTAGCAAGAGAATGTGGTCATCAATGACAAAGTTGCTGTAATGGAGTTTGCTCCCCTGTTGACGTTATTTTAAAAACAAACATGTTCTGTTTGATGACTCTTTTGATCGACTAAATCAATTTCGATGAAAACTGTACCGCAGCAACTGGAATCTTTTTGTGAAAATCGCCTCGGTAAAAGAAAGCCAAGAATGCAAGGATGGAGCATTTCACTGGAACTATTTTAGTTCTACAATGGAGACACAATACACTCGTACTATCTCATCCTACATGCATTGCACCAAAAGAAGAGAGAAGTCTTCCACTTCAAAAAGCAAGAAATACGATAATACTGCTAAGAAATGCATTAAAGTCAACGTGTTCGAAGCAACTGATATATGCGCAATATTCACATGAGAAAAATAGATCATTTTTAGCCATTATAGTAATGTCAGATGGAAAAACATAACATACGATACAAAGAAATGGCGATAGCAATAGTTTTCTTGGAATAATGTTTATGTTGTAAATGCTTGAAAGGCGTATGAGAAAACAGTCAGTCTCGGCAGATAAAGATTAAGCTGGTCAACTTCATCGCACCTCCAACTGGAAAACCCAAGTCCCACAGGCACTGATTCGTGCTGCAGATAAATGCCAACAGGCCAAAGAAGTATACGGCTGCAATACGCCACAGATTGTCTAGAGCTATCGCGCTAGCGACGGATGGTTCTACATGACAAATCTGCGTCCCCCTACACTTCCTACTTTTGGCAAAGGTCAGTACCCCGCAGCGGCACATAGAGCGGATTCCGAGAACCTGACGTTTATATGTAGGTAGGCTTCGGAGAGGAAAGTTTTCATAGAGTGGACTGTATTGACGGTGGTTCTGCAGTAGTAGGGAAGGGAGTGGAAAATGTCTATTTTACGAACAGTAGGTTAGTAATACCGGCACCAAATAGTTTTTCCAGAAATAGTTTGCAGTAGTGATCTAAAAGAGGATGTGACTAGTTATTCTTGAAAAATGGTCGACGACATTCGATTTCATTTGAAAACGCTCTGTAAGAGGAGGATAAATTCGTATTCAACGCATCAAAATCTATTATGGTAATGGTCTGGGTTCGATTGAGGAGATAACAGTTAAAATTTATCAAAAATATTTTAGCAACTGAGGCCAGTATCACTATTCAATGGACTAACTTAGAGAAACTATTGTCAAATTGTCGGTACATTTTCTTCTTATTACTTTTCACGTGTCGTCGTCTAATATTATATTTACGTATTGCATTTTGTACTACTGTGATTCTATGATTATGATACAGTAACAATATTAAAATTAACCAACTAAACTAAATAATAACGACAACACTCTTAAAACGCATACCTCCGCCAAGTTGGGCAACGTTAATCTAAAGTTCAAACTAGCTCTGAAACTAGAATTTCCTTTTCATCAGCACCAAAATCTGGTCATTTGCGCTGTTTGAAGTAATAACAGTTTTTGTAATTTTCTTGAAGATATGTTCATAACTTTTCGAGTTATATTGCTGAAAAACATAAGTCAAACACACAAACAGACCAACCGATTATCCCCAAAATTTGATCATGTATGCGTCTTTTAACATTTCAAACAATTTCTGTAAATTTCATAAAGTTCCGTTGATAACTTCTTGCGTCATTTTGCCAACAAACAATAAATCAAACACACAGACGAACGAACGCACAAAATCGATCATCACAAAAAAATGGTCATTTGCTCTTCGTGTAATACCCAACAAGTTTACTACTACTACTTCAAGCAGACCAACCGATCACCATCAAGTTTGATCAGTTATGTCTTCTACCATTACCAGCGATGTCTGTTAACGGTTAACTTCTCGAGTCATTTCGCTAACTAACAACAAGTCAAACAGAGACAAGCGAACAAGCATAAAAGATAATCACAAAAAATTGGTTATTTGCTCTCTGTCATTTACCTAACAACTCATATAAATTTCATAGATATTCGTCCCTAATTTTTTGAGTTAAGATACTGAAGAAGAATGGCAAACAAGCAAACAAACAAACAAACAAACAAACGGTTGAACGGATCTTCACCTAAAATTAATCATCTGTTACTCGTCAGATGCCATTTCATAGTATGTTTTATCATATATTTATATAATTTTTCATGTATATTGAGTTGATTACTTAGAATAACAGTATCTACCACTGACGCAATGACGCAACTTTTTGCGGAAGAAAAACGACGGACTGACGCTGACGCAACGACTTAAAACGAGTAACGCGCCCAGCTCTAGTTATAGAGCATTTTTAGACACTGCACAGGCATAAAACTAACGCAATTACTATTCTCAGAGTCACTAAGTATTACCAAGAATCTCGATGACATCCATTTTACCCTTAAATATGAGAAAACATCACAAACTTGCATTTCACATCTTGAATTTTTGCTTGTCTAACGGCTGGAAGCACTCTTTGATCACATGATCAACCCCTCGAGAGAAATCATGATGCGATCAATTTTCGCCACTGGTCATGGTTGATCACTATCAGAATCACGTCAAAAAAGTGGTCAAAAACACGGACGGATCACGAGGAACCATTCGCACGGTGGTCATAAAACACCTCATGTGCAAACAATTTGAGAAGTATAGGTTTACTTCACTGTAAATAACTCGGGTTTATAACAAATTAAAATTGCATTGAAGCGCTAAGTGCTAAGAGTGCAAAGACGGCGAAAATAAAACCTTACGTTGCCTGGCAGCGATAAGTGGCTCCCGTTCGATACAAACTTTTGCCACTGATGCGAAGGTCTTGAGATATACGAATGAATAGAAAAAATAATTGGTTGAAAAGAAGTTCAAATTATTAATGAAGTTTTTCGGAATCCAAAAGCAACGGCTTGCCATGCACATGCTCACAATACAGATTGACAATCCGATCGATTAAGCTTTTAACTTTGGCTATAACGATAGTCGACTTTCTTCAGCGGTTATCTGGTCTTGGAAAAAGCATCTAAGCAAACAAACGTTTACATTTCTATCAAAAGAATATTACTAAAAAGGTTTTTCAATACTGAAAGAAGCCATACAATAACTGTGGGGATTTTGGATGGAGCAAATACGGCCAACGAATTTAAAAGAGATACCTTCCGTGTATTCATTAGAGGTAAATGAAGTAAAAACCGCAGCAAGAGGTTTTGCAATGCGGTAACTGGTGGTTTTCTAAGCGGCGAAAATTGGTCTGAATATTTTAGGTGAATCATATATATATATATATATATATATATATGGAACATCCTTTTACAGTTATGTAGTTAATAGGGGTTTTCAGAGGCATTTTATTGCTTTTCAAGTATTAAACGTAATTCAAACAAAGGCAATGATCGTTACCACGCTGTTGTGATATGATTTGCAAGCTTGCAGTCTACGTTAGCTCCACAATTTTTTGTTTCTTAATTCGATATGTACATATTTACTCTGTCAACGGTTGTGAGTGCAGTGTATGACTTCAAACAAGAAACATAGTTTGAGCATTTAAATATAGCATTGCATGAAATCAATTACTGAAAGCTCGGTGGTGCTGACGGAATTACGGAAACACGGCAGAAACTAATTCATTTCATGTTTGGCTTCAAACTTACAGACTGCTTGTACTTTTACGAGATA
The DNA here is from genome assembly GCA_001587735.2 of Parhyale hawaiensis. NCBI lineage: Eukaryota > Metazoa > Arthropoda > Malacostraca > Amphipoda > Hyalidae > Parhyale > Parhyale hawaiensis. The sequence goes on from LQNS02277999.1 coordinate 4,406,564, forward strand.
ACTACCTACTGTATACGTTGAACCATACGCTGCAAACACATCTATCTACTAGCTACAAAACGAGTCACCAATGATCGAATTATTGTTATGGAGTCTGATACTCCGTTGAAGTTCTTTTACGAATAAAAACAAAACGGTTCAGTCTGATGACTTTTTTGATCGACTAAATGATGTCGGTGAAAATTGCAACGCAGCAACTGGCAGTTTTCTTCAAAATCGTTTCGGTAAAAGGTCGGCCGAGGACGCATGGATGAAGCATTTCACTGGAAATATTTTTAGTTTTACAGAGAGGCAATATATATATATATATATATTGTAAAGTCGTGTGTTGCACCAATACAAGAAAGAATTTTTGCGCTTCAAAAAGCATGAAATATCACAAAGCTGCAAAGAAATACATTGAAATTAGCGAGCGCGTTCGATAGAACTGATATGCACAATATTGACATGGAAAGAACAGATCAGTCTGAGCAATTAGTATTGTCAGAATGCAATGGAAAATAAACATACAAAGAAACGGCGATGGCCTTCGTTTTCTTGGAATGTTTTTGTTCTTATTTACTTGGAAGGCGAACGAGAAAACAGTAAGCCTCGGCAAATAAAGGTAAAGATAGCCAATTTGATCGGATCCCCAACGGGGAAACCCACACGCACTGGTTCATGCTGCAGATATAGGCCAACAGACCCCAGAGGATTATATGGCGGCAGAAGACCACAGACTGTATAAAACTATCACGTCAGCGATAGAAGGTCCTACGTGACGAATCTGCACCCCTTCGACCCTTCCCATTTCTGGTAAAGGTTAGTGCCCCCACATCAGCATGCAAACTGGACGCCGACTCATCAATTCAAGTGCTGCAAAAAAACTTGCCTGTTTGGCAGGGAGGGATGAACTCGCGACCTTAACCGTCAATATCGAACCCTTCAGCAGCTACTGTACGTGAGTGTATCGTAACCAATCACAATGCCCATAGAAAGGCTACATTAGGGTGCCGTAACTACACGAAGAATATCGGCTATATATTTATTTCAAATGTGTTTCTATGCAAACGCATCTTCACATGTATAACAGTAAATTATACAAAACAGCCGAAAATTTAAATATAAATATTTTATACAGTACGAGTTAATGGTAGATGTGCCTTACAACAAATATATAAAAGTGTATTATTTCCTACAATAGGGCACAGTATACTGCATAGTACTGGTATTTGTAAGGGCACATTGTGACAGAAAAACGGGGCCTAGCGGTTCTACGTCACCACTGCCCCTCACTTTGATTGGCTATTAAAGACTTGCCCTGACGTCATCGATGACGTCACAGTTGTGAGCCAGTGAAGCGAATATATCAAAGTTCAGACAGAAAATATGATCATCCATCATTATTTCACTTGGTAATAATCGTAAAATCTGGACACGGTTCTTATTTAACCTCAATTTTCGCAGCTTAAGGCTGCACAGATCCGTTGTCCATCTAAGCCTATTCAGCACTATGAATCTACAACATAAACTATAAACTGTATTGTTATCATGTATCGAATTAGTTTACTGAACTTGTACTGTAATAGTTTTAATTCATAAAAATCTTTCAAAGTGAGGAAATAAATGGATTTTTGGTTCGCGACATGTATTTTGCATGCTTTAAAAATATAAACGTTTTTAAACTGGTAACCTGAGTAATTTTATAGTTCTTCGCCTGCCACACAATTTCACAGCAATTCTGTGCAAAGTAAGCATGGTTTTTGGATAGGTTACCAATATTCTCCATTTTCTTCTAATATCTCTTTATTGAAGTTATCGAATACATTTTAGGCTAATGTATGAACTTTAATTAGGTTTAATGACGACCATTCATGGCTACTGACATGATGCGAGGGGCAGTGGTGACATCAGGGAGCTCACATGCAATATTATTGTAGTCTCTAACTACCTTTTACATTACTGTATCGAAAGGTGATTCCACCCCCTTTCTCCAAAAAAAAAAAATAGGTTCCATATATCGCTTAGGTATTTTATGTGCAAGGGCCTTATTTCAGGGTCGCACCATATGTATTGAATTAATATTAAAACCTCGAGACTTTTATTACCTTTAGTTACATTATCACTCAGTTCGTAATAACAATTACCGCCAAATTTTATTATCGTGCCGGTCTGAGTTTATTATAATTTTGACCACTCATGTTGTGCTTAGCACGGACAAGTACATAAGTGAAAAGGAGGCTTACTTACAGTCCAATAACTCGGGTTCTTGATAGATTAGGATTTTACTGAAGCGCTATTAACTATGAGTACAAAAATGACGAACATAAATAAGACCTTACGTGTCTGTTGGATATAGGCTCCTGCCGGTGCAAAGTGGAATCCTTTCGGTATGAATTTTTGCCACGGCTGCGAAGGTTTCACACCAATGAATAGGAGGAATAATAGTTTGCAAGCACGTGACAGGTTATTTCGCTGTCGGTCAATTCGCCGTTGGCCATTTCGGCGTTAAGGCCGTGATGTAATATAAATGGCGCGGCAATAGGCCTATATAAATAATACCCAACCATACCCAACGTAAATGCCATTATAAGTATTACTACCTATATTATTGGGAAAAAAATCGGCCTCGGTTTCTGGCCCATTTATGCTAGCGAGTCGTGCTGCAGAACTTCCAAGGAAAAGAAAGGTTGACAAAAAGAAAAGGGAGCGCAAAATGAAGAATACTGTAACTGAAAATGCAATGATGCACAAAATCACCATCCCTAGTCATTGACTATATATACACGAAATAAAAAAAAAACATTATATTGTAACGAATAAGAAAATTCCAAATCTAGTCATTCACTAGAAAATGAAAGAGTAGAAAATACAAAATATCATAATTCACATGAACATTGCACATTGTGGTCATTTACTATGATGCAACCGAGTGATTAAAAAATGACTAATTTTTTTGCCTAACAAAAATGAAAAAGAGTAAGTGTTGATTAAATGTTACAAATAAGTAAGCTGTCGTTGCTCGAGTCCATTTTAATTCCCAAGAACAACCCGAGCATAACAATGGTCAATAGGAGGTCCACTTGGTCGTTTTAGGCCGGTGTTACCACTTCTGTTCCTTCCTTTGCATGGCTTTCAGAATGATTCTTAGCTAGGCTGTTGTTGCTATGTTTTTTTTACGTCTCTTAGGAGTAATTTTGTGAATGTTTTGTCCCTAACTTTATGCTGACGATTTCACGCATGTTTTCTTTGACTATTTCGCAGCCCTTATGATGGATATATTATGATCCGAAGCGTTTGCAATGTACTGTACATAGTAAACACATTTTTATAGGTAACTAACCTCTGCAGCCCCCAAACCCCAGGCCGGTCCAGAGCAGGACAGTCAGACTAGGGAGGCAAGCACGGCCCCGCGCACCGGCACCAGCATGGGGACGCACGCGCCGCCAACGAGGCGGAGAAGTACGCGGCCGGCCATTAGGAAGCCACCAAAAACAATACATAGGTAGGTACTCACAAGGATGTGAGTGCAAAAGGAGCAACACCGCCATGGCAGCGATCCAGCACCACCAGCACAGCAGCTCCCCAACACGATAGAACACCCAAAAACCTCATCACAAACAGTAAGACCACCCACACTCACCCGACCTGCAGCATCAGGTAAGCACCACCACTGCTGAGAGCCAAGTATACTTAGAATATAGGGGCATCAGGAGCATTTACCACAGTGAAGCCTAAGTAAGTTAGGTAACTCCTTAATGGGAAGGCAGAAACATCATCAACAGCTGGGGTGGCACCACAGAAATCTTAACAACAGCAACACCCATCAAAACGAACAAGAACCTCCATGCCCATACAGCCAGTCAACCAAACTGCAGTTGGAGTCCCCATACTCTCCACTACCGCAACCCCGCAAAACAACCAACTCTTCAGGTATGCAAGGCCATCAATCCCGAAAAATCTGCAGCTGGCCAACAGGAAGCCAACACGTACTGACATCTTTACACCTTTACACCTTTATTGTTCTCCACATAGGTACAGACATTATAAATCAGTCGGTTAAAAACATTCACAATCAAAAAGAGAACGGCCTGCTAAAAGCGATTATCGCTCATGGGGCCAAATTCCTTGAGACTATGTCAACTGTTAAAATAACAAAGTCATACTACAGCAAC
>LQNS02277999.1:4572638-4591173 GCA_001587735.2 Parhyale hawaiensis
GGAAATTATTCTAGAACGTTCACGAAACGTCTCGAAACAAATGCAATGTAAACAAACCACAGCCGGCGCAATCATTACCTCTCTAGACCTCGTTGAAGTCGTGCACACTCTCACTACAATGCCCAAAGTTAATGAAATACCTGAAGCTACTCGTAAACGGATAATTCAACTTCGTAGTGAGGGATTAACATATGGAGTAATAGCAGAACGTGTCAATGTTTCTTTTTCAAAGGTTGGAGCAATAGTCCGCAAGCATCAAGTGACTGGGGCAGTGGGGCGGTCTCCAACCTGCCATGAGCTGGAACTCCGCGTAAGATGATGGGTCGTCCTCGGCGCTACATGCTACGTAAGGTGACTAACGACCCCATGACAACTCGTGCTGACCTTCAGAGTGAACTGGCGTCTCAGGAACTGCATGTCAGCAAGAAAACTATTGTTAGGGAATTGAACCGTATTGGCATTCATTCTTACACTCCTCGCAAGACTGCTCTTCTTACAGCAAAACATGTCAAGAGCCGCAAACATATGCCAAAGACCACTCGGACAAAGGAAATGAGTTTTGGGAAAGGGTTATATGGTCTCACGAAACTAAAATAGTACTTCTTGGCCGAAACGAAGCTCGGCATATATGGAGGAAAAGTGGTACTGCCTATGACCCCAAGAACACCATCCCCAGCGTGAAGGGGCAGCATCATGGTGTGGGGTTGCTTTACTGCCCATTGTGTTGGGATCTTCGTATCAGAACCCCGTGCGATAAACAAATGTTGCCAAAATGTGGGAAATGGTTCAATTTTATTTCTCTAATTGTTTTTATAGTAACAACATACCTGTGCACTAACTTACTATCAACAGTCAAATGTTTGACACTTATCTTGAAAAATAAGTAAAAAAAATCTATTAGCATAATCAAAGGTAACACTGTAGACAGTGAAATCAATAGTCCCATGTTGCAGAAAAGAATTTTCTGAAGATGGTATAGTATACCAATATCGAACAGTGTAAGCTTCTGTCTCCACAGCTGAGGTGATCTAATAGACGATGAAGTACGAGATATATAGATCGTCGATATGTAAAACGGGGAACCCACGCACCAAGGTGTTCCCACACAGGATCGACGTGCATGAAAACAGCAAGTCGGGAAGAAGAGGAGAGGCATAATAAACTATCGCCATAGGTGCATAAAAGTGGAACTAAGCAAAGTGGGCAGGAAAGACAGATATCCTGAAGGCCTAGCTAATGACTAAGGCAACCTACACAATTCCCGTGGTGGTGCTGCCCCCCATAACATAGGATGGGCGAACTTAAAATAACCCTATGGCCAATGCTATGCCCCCTTGGAGGGTCCACTCAGATTTATAATGAAATACCAAATAAGCAGCTATGGTGACAAGTCTAGTACCCGTCCACCGTGCTAATATCAGTTCACTTAATTGGCACTGAAAAACTTCCTGTTTGGCACCTAAGTTTGACAACATTAATAGCTACCATAGCAACATTGACTTTACAATAGAACGGGAGCACAATCAGAATATTCCGTTTTTAAATCTCGATATCCAAAGAACAAACGAGAAGTTCACATCATCTGTGTACCGCAAACCAACTTTTACTGCGTCAGGTTGTAGTTTTTTTTTTTTAGCTTTTGTTCACTTGTGTACAAACTGAACGCCATCCGTACACTGCTTCATAGAGCGTATAGACTTTCTTCGTGTTTCTTATCATTTTCCTTTGAAATAGAATTTTTACGGTCATTTTTTATCAATAATAGATATCCTGCATTTTTATTAGATAATTTTCTCCGCAAGTTCCTTAACAATGTCTATGTAGGTAGGGAAGCAACTATGTGCACCGTCGAAAAATGTAAATTGTATATATTTCTTTCGTTTATAGGCCCTGCATCTACCGAAATGGCCACATACTTTTTTAGGACAAACTAGGGAAATTTTACCCAAAGATCGACTTTATGTCTGTGTTTAAGAACGACTATCAAATGCGATTATTTTTTCACCACAAAGACTGACTACCTTCTGAATTGCTGTCGAATGTTTATAAATACAGTTTTAGAATTTGCCATAGTTCCTACAGCGGCCGCCCTCAGAAGCAGTAAAAATTAGATTTCACCAGCATTTGGGGCGGTTTTTTAGGACTAACCTGCCCCTAACAGCCCTACCTCATTCTTCCCCTAGACAGCATAGTGACAGCACGCACCAATCTCTCTCTCTCTCTTGATCAATTTTCTATTTCAACTGCTGCTCCACATGCAAATATTAAGGTTTTAGAATCCCTTTACATTGCTAAACAGCGACCATCGTTAAACATAGATCTATTGTTTCTGAAGCCGTGGCTAGATTGCGATTATCGGTAAATAATGTAGCTAGTACTTCTTAATAAAAACACGAGCCGCCCAAAAGCTAGACAAAAAGATTTAAAATAGCACGGCTATTGACGGCTATTGACTGCGATGTTCCGTATTAAAAACAGTGCATACTTTTAACTGGGTAACCACTGTGCTCAACATACTCGGCAGCCTAATGGAGTGGAAAAGACGAGGCTACATAGTAAAGCAGACAAAAAAAAATAAAAGAATAAAAGGAATTCATTTGGGCACTGCTGATTACAGTATACTTATTAATATAAATGAATTAGACGTACGAGTTCCAGAATAATTATTAGACCGCACAGATCGGCCTCTTACGTCATGTTGCAGCCAGGCTGAGCTAATTTTCACTGAATATCAATTGAGGTCTAGAGTCCCTATGGAATCGTGTTGGCGCATAACCGAAGGAAGGTAATACAAAGGGAAGAAAATTAGAAAAAAAAACTCATGATTCAAGTTATTTTGTTTTCTTCATGGATACCAAATGATACTTTTGGTTCAGGCGGTTACTTGGAGAATAAAAGATTATAACTCAATATACCACAATTACATGTTTTCGCTCCGGAAGCGAAGGCGAGCGGAGCAACCTTGCGAAAGAAGGGTCAACAACACATTTTTACAGCGCACGTGTTTGCTCCGAACTTGGCGGAAAACCTCAAAACAACACAGAGCAGCGATCAGAATCTACAAAACCATGCACTATCGAACACCAATTCCCCAATATTGGCAAGCGTTTATGAATACATGAATATCAATACGCTGCGGTCGAGAATGTTTCCTGGTCTTCCTCAAGTTGAAATTACAAGCGGGACAAAAGTTTTCTCGGAAGTCTACTTTGCAATAGCGACGCTCCACTGGGGATGAAGCTGATCACATTAATTGAGTTTCCTACACGGCGAGTGATATCAGGCGCTTGAAAAAGCGCGTACAAAATTGAAGAGAGGGAACGACAGCAAGCGTGGCCCCTGCATAGTGCCCAATTTAATTGAATACGTGGCGTAGTAAGCAGCACCAGATGATTAAAAAAATCAGTATAAAAGAGAAAAGGGGAGCCAGATAAAGCGAGCGTGTTCGTTGTAGTGCCGAATTTAACTGAACACATGGCGAAAGCACCAGATGATTAAAAAATCAGTATAAAAGGGAAGCCTGGGAGCCAGATAAAGTAAACGTGTTCGTTGTAGTGCCGAATTAAATTGAACACATGGTGTAGTAAAGAGCGAAAGAAGCTTGAAAAAAGCGAGCGAAAAAATAACGAGAGAAAGAGAGAGCACGCGGGCCCGAGCATCGCCATATTTAACCCATCGATGTATGTATCTAGGTTATCGTGAGACGTGTACCTTACGGCGATATGCCTATGGAAGAGGCGAGATTTAATTGATGCGGTGGACGATTAAATGAACGCAGATGACGCAGAAAGCGGCGACTGATAGTTGAAAAGCGGATCAAGCAACTGGGGCGAGTGGCCATGCGCGTGACCTAAGGATACCGGAATTTATCCGAGCAAGTAAACGGTATGGTATATGTTACACGCAGAAAAGTATGTTCTATACTATAAAAAAAAACACCTAGTTTCTTATCACTAACGAAGTAATATTTTAGCTACAAAGCAATAATAATTAATCATAAAAGACACTTTTGTTCATGACAACGCTTTTGTTAAGCCTTTCGCTACGGAAACTTTGCTTCTTCTATGAGTTTCTAAAAGAAGCTCCTAGAAGACACAATCATTGTAGTCACTTTAGCTCTCCTACAGCTCAGTTGATTCATAAAGAAAATACCATCACTGACTTCAGACGGGTAGTTAAATATGTTGTCCAACTTTCCAGAGCAGGAAACAACGCACCGGTTTTGATAATGGAAATTCTGATGCGGGACGTGCACGTACCGTCAGTATCGAAAGGGTTAATCTGTTGTTCATCACAAACGATAATGTGTATTGACGCAAATTCAAACGACAAGGTAGTTTACAGTTAACTAATTTTACTTACTGGCAAAGAACCATTTCTCTGTGTGTACGAATTACAACATACATTATAGCGGAATACCAGAATTTACTCGAGTCCGCAACTCAGTCAGTGGCCAGAGATGATCTAAATAGTCGTTAACAAGAGCGGTTTACGAATAACGGAACAGTGCGTAATGAACAGCGCATATACTCGAGTAGGCTACACAACACAGTAATTAAGTGGCCATCGTATGACTGAAACAATAGGAAGAAAACAAGAGAGACGCACAAAGTCTGTGGATGAAGGAATGTGACCAGTGGAGGTAGGTGGCGCAGCGACTGCCAGCTCATGACTGACAGTGCGATCGTTGAATTAGAAGGAATTGTATGGTCTAGAGATTACAGAATTTAACAGACGAGGGTATCTGATACATAATTCTGGGCTGTATCAGTGGTGTATTAGCCCAACATCAAAAGGATAAAGTCGCCGATAATTTAAATTACCTGTAATTACATTTCATTACATCTATATTTACATACGTTTAGTCGCCGATACATAATTCAAGCTGTAAATAATTGGCCAGTATCAGTGGTGAGCTAGCCGAACATCAAATGGATTTAGTCGCCGATAAAGTAAGAGTTAGTCAACTTCACTGCACACCCCGAATAAAAAATTCATATGCACCGATTCGTGAAACAGACATATTCCTGCTGCCCAAGAGTAGTGCACGGCTGCAGTCGACCACAGATTATCAGAGCTGTGATGTCAAAGACGGAAGGCTCATGCGACAATTGCGCACACCCCCCCCCCCCCCCCCCCCCCCCCCCCCCCGTCCCGGTTAAGAACACTGTTTTAGTGTTGACGTTGAAATAAAATAAANCTGCCCAAGAGTAGTGCACGGCTGCAGTCGACCACAGATTATCAGAGCTGTGATGTCAAAGACGGAAGGCTCATGCGACAATTGCGCACACCCCCCCCCCCCTCTCCCCCTTTCATCACCAGTTCCGGTTTGGGTCGGTACCCAGGCAACAGCGTCTAAGGGCTAGAAATGCAGACCCGAGGGCGACTGCGACTACACTTGCTCATCTGGGGCCAATGGGCCTATACCCGCAGCACAAACCAGTGTGTGTGGGTTTCCCAGGTGAAGGTGTGGTCTAAGTTGACTTTACCTTTACTTTAACATCCTGCCCCTGCGGGTATATTCTGTGCATTGGTCAGCTTCATAGATACGTCTATGCAGGCAAGATACATTATTACGAACATAAAATATTAACGAGAAAACATATCATTTCCTCATATGTGAACCTGAGTGGATGTAGAGCACGGTGAAGAGTCGCATGTGACACCGGTGACGTCACAAGACTCCTCTGCATCTGCAGCACTCGCCCCACCAGTTCTGACCAATCTTGTTAGGCCTCACCGCTGGTGTATAACAGGAAGCAGCGAGCAGAGGGAAGACTCACTAACTTAGCCGTGACCGCGTTGATGTCACACGGCCAATTCGGAAAATTTGCTTCAGAAAAGAATGCAGGATAACAGGTTCTTCGTTTTCGCTTGTTTTATTGCAGCTGCCCGCGTTGCACCTATGCACAGTGCACTGTGGCTATCGTCCATGATGGTTATTTTACTAAGTACATACAATTAACAGCTTTACACGCCTGACGCATAAAGGCCGAATTGACGATGCGCTGCGCCACAATTTTTTTAATTACCTCCGCCAAGGAGGTTATGTTTTCATCGGCTTTGTCTGTCTATTTGGCTATCTGTCACCAAGATAACTCAAAAAGATATGGACGGATTTTGATGATATTTACTGGGATTGTTAGGTATGTTAGGAGGAGCAGATGATTAACTTTTGGCAAAAATGCGTCAATCCGTTTGTTTGCTAGTCTGCCTCATTTTTGTCAATGATAAAACTCAAAAATTATTAGCGGATTTTGATGAAATCTATAAGAGTTTTTAGGTGTATTACGAAGAGTAAATAACCAAATTTTTTCAGTGATCTGTCTGTTCGTTTGTTTGTCACTGTTTTTGATTTCATGCTTGTTAGCACAATAACTCAAAAAATTATGAATGGATCGTTATAAAATATATTGGAGTTGTCAGTAATGTTAAAAGACTAATAATTTAATTCTGGTGCAGATCGGTTCGTTCGTTTCTATATTTGACTGATGTTTGTCATAATGTTTGTTAGCAGCATAACTCAAGAAGTTAAGAACGAATCTGCACGAAAATTGCACTAACTGTTATAATGATCAAAGGGCACATGTGATCAGATTTTGGAGTTGATACAAAAAAAAATAGCTTCATATTCAATTTGAATTTTTCGTTACCGTAGCCTTGCTTGGCGGAGGTATGGCTCTCGGAGTGCTCTAGTTACTATTATTTTTATAATATTAGCCCAGGTCAGGAGTCCTACCATTTCTCCAGCTTACCGGTGTTCATATCACTTGACTTGAACCATGTTCATATCACTTGACTTGAACCATGTTCATATCACTTGACTTGAACCATGTTCATATCACTTGACTTGAACCATGTTCATATCACTTGACTTGAACCATGTTCGAAAAATATCCCAACTAGAGCACTATGAGAGCGCATACCTCCGCCAAGCGTGGCAACGGCAATGAAAAATTCAAATTGGCTTTGAAATTATGTTTTTCTTCGTATCAACTCCAAAACTTAACCATTTTGCCCTTCGATGGCATAATCAGAAATTTAACCATTTTTGCCCTTTGATGGCATAATCAGGTTGTGCAATTTTCGTGAAGATACGTTCATAACTCAATAAGTTATACTGCTAATAAACATAATGATAAGCATGAGTCAAACATGCAAACGAAAAAACCGATCTTCACCAAAATTCAATCATTTATGTCTTTGAAATTACAAACAATTCCTATCAGTTTCATAAAGATCTATTCATAATTTTTTGGGTTATTGTGCTAACAAGCATAAAATTTAAAACAGTGACAAACAAATGAACGAAAGTACCACTCAAAAAATTTGGTCATTTACTCTACGTAATATACCTAACAACTCATGTAAAGTTCATCAAAATCCGTCCATACCTTTTTGAGTTATCTTGTGACAGACAGACAAACAGAAACAGAAAAAGCCGATGAATACATAACCTCCTTGGCGGAGGTAATAAGTAAAATAGCAAATACAAAGCAACGTAGCAAGTCGGGTGAACAGAAAGAACCGGCAGAGGGACAAAATGGCTTATTCAGAATCAGGTATGCAAAAAAAAAAAAAAAACGGAAGCGTATCCACAATAATTTGGTAGAGACAGCACGCAATTAAATTCTCTCCCGAGTTGCAGGCAGTGCATGATCCACACAACTTTGTTTTGACCACAGCTCGCTCAATAACGCCCTGCATGGAGTGTTTGCCTCCGCCACTCAATTGGAAGCTAAATTTTCTATTAGCATTCATTAGCGAGACAATGGGTGCCGTCAGGACTCTTAAGAGCCGCTCATATTTATATCGAGTGAAGAGCAAATTACACGCCTGTGCAATAATGCAGTACGAGAGCCCGGAACTGCTGAGGGGACTGCATTCAGGTAGAGACAAATAAGCGAAATAATAAGTTCCGCTATTCAACTAATTTACTGGTTTCATACAATATGGCATGCGTACTGTAATTTCGTGAAGGAATATTCTTGTTGAACAGAGCAGTCCATATAGATCTAAATTTTCCCAAAGTCCTTAATGTAGAACATGGTTATTACCCATGCATCATTGTGGAATTTGAGAAAAAATGTAGCTCAAATCTACTTCAAGCCACGCACACACGTAGAATATTCTACTTTATGACATCCAGAAGAAGAAGAAAGTTCCTTCGTACTAATGGAGGAGCCCATAAAGATATAGCCAGTCAATGTACCAAAACCACTATAGTAGCTACTGTACTTAATACTCTAGTTAATGTACCAAAAACACTCGAGCAAAAACATGACTTTCAGGTACAAGATCACTACTTACCTATACTAAATGTAATAAGAAATAACGTCACAATCGAATGTGTTTACCTGAACCATTTATTTACATTGACAGGATATTTCTCTGTGATTAGGAGAACATGATAGACATCAGTATCTTGTGAAATTTTTACACAGAACATGATATATCTTTGAGGACTGGGCTCAACTTTAATTAAAAAATTTAACGTCTGCGGACACCAACGTTCTCTCAGATTTTGTAGAAGTTTCATAGATAACGTTTCTCACCAGTCATGATACGCCCGTTGATTCAAAAAACTTTGCCAAAGAGGAAATAAAATATAGTCAAACTTCAAGGTTTAGTGAAGACTTCTAACATGGAAAGAAACAAGTGGAATATGGTATCGCCAGTAAAAAAAATGGGATAACACAGGAGCTACCGCAGAACTAAGCTCGTCCGTAGCTAAATACTATAGGAGGTACAAACTAGAGGTGGACCGAATGTCTGGTTTTTAACGTACGCGAATGCGAATATTTTGTTTTCATATTCGCGAATTCGAATGTTTACTCAAAGTTTCATTTCCCAAGTAATATGGTTTCATTTTTTTATTATTATTCTGGAGTCTGGTGTCTTGACTCTGGAGAGGACTATTCATAATTCGAATTAATTTCAAGAGTTTAGCCGTAGAAAATTGAAGCTAATTAAAATCCACCAATTTTCTTTGTTCCCAGGATGCGGGATAAGGACCCTCTCTTACATGCATCCCACCAACCTCTCTCTTTCCCCAACCACCGCCCTTGAAAGAGGATTATTCACTAGTAGATTGACTAAATTCACTAGATTGCATGCAAGCCATTTTTTCTGTTGCAAGTACATGCATAGACTAAGAATATCTAATAGTTCACTTCTATTATTAGCAAGTTTAACTTCAAAGATAACAATTTTTCGGCTCTTTCACCTGTCAGGTTACTTCGTTTCTGATCGTATACCAGGCCTGCACCACTAGAAAGACGCTCACTCGCAACACTAGTTGGCGGACAAGCAAGATAAGACTTTGCTAACTGAGAAAGATTAGGATAAATATTCGGGTGCATTTTCCACCATTTCAGAGGATCTTCATCGGTGGACATGCTTAGATATTCGCGTGTCTCCATGCGAATGTTGAAAACCATACGAATATTCGGTCCACCTGTTTTAGAAACGGAGGCAAAGTGATACAATTATGTTGAGTTCAGTAGGGTAAGCCTCCATTTCCACAACAAATGCGATCTCACAGAGGAATAAAGAAGGGGCATATCGTACGTCGAGAAGCATGGTGACAAAAAATACGAAAATAATGAGAATACCAGCGGTAACCGTGGCACAGCGATGCAACTGAACAAAATTGTGGAACTTCAACCACCGAGATAAATAACGCAGAAATGTCACCGAAAAATAACGAAAAAACAACCATCGACTGGATGACAGGAAAGAATAGACAACTCGTTACCTTGCCCTCAATGATTCAACATATGAGTTAGTCAAATTGTAAAGAGAATTATTACTAAAAAATTATTCTTAGGATATATGTTAAAGGGTTGATGAGTGTTACGTGCAATGACTCAACGCCTTCCGAAAGCTCGATCAACTTTTCACCCTCTACCGAGCAGCTGAAAAAAAAAAATTCATAGGACGGGTATAGGCATTTGCCCGACAAAGGGTTTAATAGTGTTATTGCAACAAAAATTATTTGCGACTAGTACAATAGAGGTTTCAATGGGTGTTAGTCGACATTGCCTGTATGTCGTCCAATTAATATTACAGATGGGAAATTCCCGCAGTGTGCCCGGTAACAAGGCACGAAAAGTTGACAAGAGCTAACGCCTGCATGACTAGCAACGCTAATTGGGACGCAGAAATAATTGCGTCGTGAAATTGGCAGCATAAATTTGGTGAGCAGACAAGCAAGCAAGCAAGCAAGCAAACGAGGACAGCGTGTACTCCCGAGAGGCCTCTGATGTCAACGTGAGCAACCAAAGCGAAAAACTTTCTTGAAGAACGGGAATTTTTTGCCTTTGATTCTTGGTTAATCAAAGCTCGCCCGGAAAACTTGAATGCGTAAACTCTGAAGATCAAAGCGTTCATTCAACAGAGTAGAAGGTAAAAACTCAGAGTTAAATTAGATTATATATTAGACCATTACGCAGAGTTATATTCAGGGGAAAAACGACACGAGGCATGCAATAAAAATCGCAATACCTTAGATCACCGCGCATTAAGAACAGCATGTCGGGAAGGAGAGGAATGATATTGACATTCATACAACTGAGAGCTTTTAATAGATTATTAATGCACTTTAGTGACTGTGTAAGCAAAAGACATTCTCTATTATTATTATTATTATTTATTATTATTATTATTAGTATATTCAGAAATTCAAGTCTCCGTTTCCACAACAAATTCGATATCGCAGAGGAAGAAAGGACATATAGTGAGACGACAGACACGTGAAACCCATGCACAAGGGTGTTCCCACACAGGATCAACGCGCATGGGAACAGCAAGCCGGGAAAGAAGAGGAAGAAGAGAAAAAAGATCAGCAGCAGATGGGAAGGAAGCAAAGTAAGCAACAAAGACAGACGTCCCGAAGGCCTAGCTAACGGCTAAAATAGCCCACAGTGTCCCCCTATGCCGCTGCTCCCCGTAACATGGGATGGGTGAATCTAAACTAACTCAACCCTATGGCCTATCCTATGTCCCCCTGAAGGGGGGGGGGGAGGGGGCGGGCAATCTCTCAATTTATGTACTTTGGTAATGAAATAAAATGCATCAACGAGATCCACGGTCTTTCAGCACAGGACTTAAGCAGCTTGAAACGATGTCGTTGTAAAACCTGAGGATCAATTTCACAATATGATTCAGTTTGCTAACATATAATGCATAGATAAAATCTACGAACTTTTGAAACCGGATCTACAATACGTTGTTGAATCTTTTTTTTTTTAACTTCCCTGGTTTAGCTACAGTTATAACGAAATGATGAACGCGCTTAGTCTTAGTTAATAATCATTAGAATGTAGACGCTTCAGCCAGTTTAATTGTTATTGTAGAAGCACAAGAAGAACACGCTGAGATGCATCCAAACCAAGACAATCGCGCGTCTTTAATTGGAATTAGTTACTACACAAATAGTTTAATACACTATACGTCATTAATTTCGCTCCGGCAACGGTGTAGCTTGCTGCAGGCGTCAATTTTTTTATACATCATGTTAGAAGGAAATGCATTTCAAAAAAAATTGTCACAATTATTCATAACTTCGCTTCATAGTTAGAGACAAGCGACAAAACTCTTGCACTGGCTATACAAAAAATATTTGCAAATTAACGAAAAAAATAACAGACAATGCTAACGTTTTCCCATTACCAGATTCTGTTTTCAATCCTCCCTTGTCTCTCACGAGTGTTCGTCCAGAGGAAAGGAGGTGGAGATATGCAGTAGATCAAGCAGATTTAGGCACCAGTGAATGAGAACAGAAAGCCAAAATAAGAGGATGTAGAGCAGAAATAAAACGTCATCAAAAAGAGAACAAAGAACCAAGAAGCTTACTGGGCACAAAGGACAAACGCCTCTGCTAAGATAACAAAAGGGATTCCCTGAATTCGCTGCTGTGACGAGCTTGGTTATGAAAAATACGGTAATAGTAAAAAAACACACTGAAAATAAGTCATTTGTGGAGAGCCATATGAACTAATTAACCTGCATGATGGCGGGGTACGATGGTTGTGAAGATAAAAATAATACCTAATAAAAAGCTAAAGTCGAGCTGTCTACCTCCAGTATAGAACAACTGTTAGCCCCTTCCTTCAAGAATTATTGGTTCTCATAATCATAGCACTATTCAAATTATTGTCCATAGGCAACGGCATATGAGAATGGGTTAAGCACGAGGAGGAATCCTTTGTGTGCCAAGTTCAGGATGTCCTGGCGTGTAATTTGCTAATGGACTATGCAATTCAAATGAAATCTTTTATACATGAGGTCGCTTATTCCCATGCAATTTGGTGTTCCACGCTTTCCCCCAAATAAACCCACAACCGCAATCACACAAAGTCACCGGAGGGAGGTTTGGTTCTACCAGTAAATGCAGCGATCGCCGCCGCTATAATGAGATGCAAAAACGGACTCCCCAATCAGTTTCCAACGGAGAGAGACACATTAACCAAATTCCGTCCGATCGCTCGCAAATTGGGACACAATTAAATTTATGACACCAGCAACGAAAAAGTAAGTAGACGAGGGAGGGGGATGGGCGCACATGGCTGAAAACCTTCAAAAATGTGCGCAGTTTCAGGCCTCGAGACGCCTTTAAATTTATTTGATCGTATCTTCTGGCGCAATCTGGCGAAGAGGATACAAATTAGAACCCGAGGGAAGGCGCGCAATTAAATAGAAGCAGCCACCCGCAATGGACGACCAATTCCGTTAGCATTTAATGAGGGGGCGGCGAGCCTTCCAGCTCTGGTCCCCGCTGTCGCAGGCCATGTCTTGGCCTGTCCTTTAGTGACGTCCAGGGAACTTCTTCGTTCCTGGAAGTGTTGTGATCCTCGCGCTTCTTCTATTAACTACTGTGTGTGTGGTGCAGGTATCTTGGAAGTGTACGGCAGCGCTGTACGTGCCGCCGTGCTGCATTCGACTTTTTGTTTTCATCTTCTGTAGTGAAAGTTGTTTAAAGCTTGTGTCGGACACTCAAAAGTTCTTATACGAAGTGTTACAAGAGCGCTGAATATATCGTGGTGTTGCACTTGATATTTTCTTCTTCCATGGTTCAGGCTTCCCAAAGTGCGATGGAGTCGAATGCTTAAAACTTCTGGAAGTGTTGCGACAGCGTTGAGCATACCAGTGGTATATCGGTGGGTTGCGTTTGACGCTTTCTTCTTCCGCAACCACATCTTTCCAAATTACGACGGTGTCGATTGCTCTAACCTTTTCTCAGGAAGTGCGGTGACGGTGTTGCATATAACGGAGCAGTGCAGTGTTCCCGCTGCAGGTGTCTCCTCTCGACTGCTATATATTCTCTCGCCCAATCGGGAATTTTTAGGCATTTATCTGATATTATCAGACACCACTCAGTATTTACTCATGGGCAGCCGATAAATGCCTAAAATTTCCGATTGGGCGCAGTTGAAACTGGTGTCCTGTAGTGGCGGCAATGATGCTTCTATAAACGTTCTACGGACAACGGTTTGTCAATATTTTTCTGCAACATTTTTGCGCTTGAAAAATCTCGTGGAAATTTTTTCCAGCAGGTCATTATGATATCCTCCAGTGCGCCTCGCCGTCAAAAACATGACAGAAGAAACAGGGTGGCAACTTAATCAGCTCTTCGCTGTTCAAGTCCATAGTTGTCACTGCCTATTGTGTATTTACCAACATCCCCATCAATTAGCTATACAGTATATTGGTTGGTTGGTTGCTTGGCTGGTCTTTCCGTTCCTTTTTGAAACATCAGGCAGGATAAAAATGATCTTCGGAACAGCAAAGGTGTCATTGCATTGCTAAATTTCTCAAACCCAAGCACTGAAATAGACTGCGATATTTTCAACTGATAGCGTAAACGTTTCCCATTAATTCATCAGTTTCCCCCAACGGACCCCCCCACTGTTGATTTACGCACAGACCTCTGGCCAATTAATGACGATTAAACTTTTAAAACAATATTTTATTCTTTTTGCCGCATTGATGATACAAGTGAACAACTTATTTAAAGTTATGATGAAAAAAGTGTGTTTCATTCCTCTATTACATCTTTTCAATTTTTAGCAAGGTTAATTATGATACAGTTACTCCCGAAAGCTACTTTTTTAATCAGAAAAAACGTTATCAGTTTTTATAACATTTATTGGGATATTAGACCATTATGATTCAGTGTAAAAAGTCATTTGATGCAAGACAAAAACGGCACCAGGAGAATCGTATGTGATTACTACAAGATTAGCTGGGATATTATTGAGGAATTATGCTTCGATTCTAATTTATTATTCAAATGACATTACGCTTGACGATATATTCATCTTTAATATATATAGTATTTTATGTTAAAAGCATTTCATTGGCACGGGTCCCTGAGCTATAGCTCGTTTTCACTTGGGATGCGTAGGAAATTGAAGAGAAGGAAACAATGGCAGAGACATAAGTACTTTATTCCCACTGCTAATATTTATTTTGTAGTCTCTTAGCTCAAAATACCCAAATTGAGCGGAAGACCAACGAAAAAAAAGAGGATACTCCGCAAAACAGACCACGAAGAAGAAACGACGATTTTGCTTGAGTAGCTACAGTGAAAGTCCTGAAACCCACAAAATACTTGAAACGGAGCGCCCCGAAACGAAGAAAATCCAGAAACATAGACTGTATGTACGTCGTGAAGTGCAACGATAGCCGACGCAAAAGTAAGTGACGAGCAAAAAGGCGTAGTACAGCTTCATCGGTTCTAGGTTCAACAGGACACTTTCGCAATTTCCGTTCGTGTTAGCCAGAGAAAACGTTTTACGAACGTAGTGAAAACAAACACACACTGTAGAACTTGCCACATGAAAACTAAGGCTCTTCTCCAAACTGGGACACCATCATGCCTGCTTGCATTGTAGGAACTCCACTGTAATTACTTTCTGCCGTCATCTCAAAAAGGCGCGGGCTACTAATACTTACATATTCCGTTCTGTGATCTCGTCTGGTAACGGGAATAGCGATACGATAGATAAATATTTGGTTCTCGAATGAAAAGCGTGTTTTCCTCCGCTTCGCAGTTCCAAACTACTCTAAAGAATATCTCACCATTGGCATCATTGACCATCTACTCAATTCGCGCATCGTGAAGTTAGAGCAAATAAAGACTCAATGTGGAAAGAAAGTAAAAAAAAAACTAAGGCCCTTTTATATTTGAGGGCTTAGAGAATCTGTAGATTTCATTTGCTTGGAGTTCAAAGGTTGCCATAGCAAGAAGTGCATGCAACTTTTCTGCTTCCTAACTTTCTTTGTGATCGTCAGCAACCTGGTCTAATTTTAATCTGTTAGTTTTCAACAGAGAAGGGAAGAGTGGCCACGGTTTTCAACCTGGCCAAATTTTCGCGTATCAGTGGACATTCTTTAAGAGTGACACAAAATGAACAAATAAATACACATTGGTTTTCATATAATGAGTGATTTTTCACTTTTCTAAGCCAAAACTTCACAACGGTTTTGTTAGTCAAAATATTTTCTAGAATCATCATGGCAATGTCGCTTTCTTCAACAAGCGTGTTACATACACGACGGTTTTTTCTCACAATAAAGCCGAGATATTGGTTGCTAGATATTTTCAACATATGGAGAAGTAGCAACCTACGTACTTACCAACATTACGTTTCAAGTTGTGGCTGCACCATGGTATTATGTAAATAATCATCCAATAAACAGCGAAACTCATGCAAACTTCAGTTCCTATTAAATCAGAACAACGCTCCCGCAGCAAAGTTTCAAAGTTGCCTGAACGCTTTGCAATTTCGCGTATGCCATAACACTAACCAGGTCCTGACACACAAACGTGTGTCGTAATGTTGTAAGCTTATCAACACATAATGCATTTATCTATTCTTATCATTTTTCTGTACACTCTTTCTCCGTAATTAGAAGAGAGAGAAGGCAACAACTGGGTGTGACGCCAATGACATATGGCCCACTGACTCTTTGTGGTGATTTCTTCAAAGTCAGCAGTAGCCCAAAATAGTTACCTCCGCCAAGGAAGCTATGCTTTCGTCGTGTTCGTCTGTCTTTCTGTCTGTCACCAAGATAACTCAAAAAGTTATGAATCGAATTTGACGAAATATACAGGGATTGTTAGGTATGCTAGGAAGAGCAGATGATTACCTTTTGGTGAAGATATGTTCATCCGTTTGTTTGTCTGCCTCATTTATCTCAATGCCATAACTCAAAAAGTTGTGTATGGATTTTTATGAAATTAACCCTTTAGTGCCTCAATAGAACATCACTTTCGTAGGAATAACACTACATGTAATGTCATCATATGTGTACTGTATTCACTAAAGGGTTAACATGAGTGTTAGGTATATAACAAAAAGTGACAAAATTAGGTAATGATCCGTTTGTTCGTTCGTTTGTCACTTTTTAATTTTATGCTTGTTAGCGCAATAATTCAAAACATAATGAATGGATCTTTATGAAATTCATAGGGGTTGTTTGTAATGTTAGAAGACATAAATGCTCAAATTTTGGTGCTGATCGGTTTGTTCGTTTGTATGTTTGACCCATGTTTGTCATAACGTTTGTTAGCGGTATAACTCAAAAAGTTATGAACGGATCATCAAGAAAATCGCGCAAGCTGTTACTACTATCAAAAGGCACAAATGATTAGATTTTGGAGTTTATACAAAAAAAAATTATGGTTTCAGAGCCAATTTGAATTTCTTGCTACCGTTGCCTCGCTTGGCAGAGGTAGGCGCTCTCAGAGTGCTCTAGTTTTGTACTGAGGTTGAATTTTCTAACTTTTCAAATCCTCGCTACGCCAGTTTAGTCCCTGAGTATTTTTTACTGTTTCTGGAAAAATTTTTGCCGTGACATATGGCGTAAAAGGTAAAGTAGCGGAGTTTTAAAGCTTCAATGAAATACTTATTATGATGTACTAATTTATAACGGTTTTCACTATCCCAAGAGTTTAATTTTAAGATTTTATTATACAGAAACACGAAATACAAATAATAGTATCAAAATCAGCCGTAGGATGGGATTGCAGAATTGCATTGCGCCAGGCAAAAGATTTCAGATATTAATACAGCGACTGGCTATCGTCACAAGACTTCCACAGCAGCTAGGAGCTTACGGTGGTAACTCAAAAAATATTTTGTAGCAAGGCTGAACACTTGCAACTTTTTCAGTATCCATATCCTACGCCTAAGACTAGGCTGTATTCACTGTTCATAGTTCTTACACTATTAATTGCTCTGGTCATATTGCATATAAAAGTACAAGTAACATCGCGACAAGTAATATACTCTGATTTGTTCTTCAGCTATAGTTCCCAGGCTTGCTGTGTACATCGCGCTGTCCCGCTGTGATAACACCTCGATCGTGCTCAGATTTCACGTTTCTCTTACCATTTTTTACTTATTTTTATTTATCCTTTTATTTTTATTTTTTCTTTAGTGTCTCTTGCTTTTTTTTTCTCTGCGACGCCATTTGCAGGGACTGGTGAATCTTAACAAAAATCAGCGAATATATATATATATATACAGGTATGAACTGCAGATAAGCAAGAGTGATCTTCATTGGTCAAACTAGATCGCGCTAGTATTAGAACACACTCTTTTCATCATTACCACAAGTACTTTATCTGAATTCCATCGGCTAACAACCGATATCCAAAAGGCAGCATCATAGTCGCCTAGGATTTTCTTACCGGGTCTTTAACGATTTTCAATGTTCAGTTCTATTTATGAAGCGTAGCGAGATGGAAGGGGAGAAGAAAATATCTTCAGTCACAGCATTTGTGCTACTGGATAGAGTTCAGACTACTGCATTAATAATACTAATGAAGTACCCTGGGAGCGTAAACCTCCGCCTAGCAAAGCAAAGTTAACGTAAAAATCGAATTACTTCTGTTTCCGGATTTTGATTTAATGATCACCAAAATATGGTCATTTGTGCCTGTAAACATTCCTAAACATTCCTAACAGCACAAGTAATTTCCTTGAGATCCGCCCATAACTTTTAGAGTTGTGTTCTTAGAATAAAAAAAAAACATATTGTGAAACGGACAAAGGGATCATCGCTAAAATTTGATTATTTGCACCTTTTAACATTCCTAACAATTCCTGCAAATTTCATGAAGAACCATCCATATTTTTTTAGTTCTGTTGCAAAGAAAAAACACGCAAACTAACAAACGGTTGGACGGATATTCACCAAAGATTAATTATCTCTTGCACATAGCATGCCTAATAATCCCTGTAAATTTCATGAAGCTCCGTCCATAACTTTTTGTATTATCTTGGTGGCACACAGACAAAAAGTCAAAGAGACAGACAGATAGGCAAAAAGCAAGACAGAGGGACAAACTGCGACAAAAGCAAAACCTCCTTGGTGAAGGTAATAATGTTCGTAACCATACTCCAAGCTGCACATGCTAAAAGATAATGACCCCCCCCCCCCCCCCCCCCAAAAAAAAAAAAGAGGCGGCAGGGCCGGGAAAGCTAGAAATAGGAAGCTGCTGCAATAGAGCCACGCCATCTCT
>LQNS02277999.1:4637854-4651980 GCA_001587735.2 Parhyale hawaiensis
CTAATCCATGCCCCATAGAATGGATAGGGTAGAGTAGTGAGTAGATCCATCGAATTTCTTCCCTATCTAAAAGTGAAGAAGATGTGTCAAACAAGATCACAAGACACAAGACACAAGACACAAGACACAAGATCACAAGACACAAGCAAGACCGGTTCACAGACTTTTAGTATAAGATAGATAGATAGATAGATAGATAGATAGATAGATTTGGTGCTTAGTTGAACAGGCGTTATAGCAGAGTAGATAATACGGTAATCAAGGAAGAGAAAGGGATATTCAGTATGTCAGCAGAAACAGGGAATCTATGCACGATGAATGGGCCTAGGCACAGCACGTGAAGAAGAAGACTAGAACAAAACGTAGTTAGAGTGAGTCTCAAACGGAAAATAGGATAACGAGCGCGAAAGGATGAGCTCCCGAAGACCTGACTAAGATAAGTCCGGGGGGGGGGGTCCGGGCCCCCGGCAACAGAGCAAGGACGAAGCTAAAAATAATGTTTACGTGTTTTAGCGCGCGCGCCTGTTGAATCTGTTCTCAGATGTAAGGACAGTCGAGCCTAATTAGGTTGAGAAGACAGAACTACAAAGACGCTTCCGGAGATGGATACCAGGTTCATTAGCGAGAAGAAGGGCGGTGACACATTCTGGAAGGCGGCTTTTAGTTAGCAAAAAATAAAAAAAAAGGTTTAGCGAGAACCTGAACGGGACGCTGCTACAATTTTTGAAGGACTGCAGCATGACAAAGTAATTTACTACATACAGGGAAACATCTGCTTTATGTAACCCAGTACGTTACACCATCAGTTTTGGCTGGGACAAAAAAAAGAGCAGTTCATTGTACTCAAAACACTACTCATAGTAGATCTAGCAACGGAAATTAAATTGTATCTGGGTGAACTGCTTAGTACACAATTAATCAGAGAGCTATGTGCATGCATGCCTGCTGAACGTTATTAGTAGGACTGGAAGAATAAGTCCATCAGAATTTGCTGCATCTACGGTTACTTCGACTATACGATAATAAAATGCCGACCGAGAAGTGCAGCTATTTGCTAATTATAGTCTGCTGCATCTGAATGAACTTCACAGAGCTGGGACTACCGAATGAAGTTCGGTATTTCGGTAGTACCGGCGGTATTTTCATCTACAGAAATAACGAATCATTTCTGAATCTTCACCCGATACCGATACCGAATGAATTTCTTCGCGGAACATTTGAATTTCCCGGGCCGACAACAGAAGCCATATATGACCCAAAGTCTTTCTGGGAAGAAATTAGGAAAATCCCATTGATTTTTGTTGGGTTCAGCTCTTTCACGCTGCATTGCACTTCATTGAAGAGAAGAGATGCTACGCTGTGAGAATTGGGCGTAGTGTGTCATAATGTTTCGCTCATTTAAGTGTCACGTCCTTCCGCGAACTTAGTGCAGCGTGAACTGCCAGGGAGTGATCATACACACCGCATATTTCTGTAATTTCTTTGCTAATCGTAAATATAGAGTGCCACAATAATTCATGCGCGTGTAAAACGTTTTAGCATTCCTTTGAATAAAACTTATAAAAAACTTCGTTTTAAAAAGAGATACGATTAAATTTTCAAGTATCCTTCATGTAATACAGTGGGCCGTTCCGCCAAAATTTTAATGTAAACAATGCATCTACCAAGATTCTATACTACCTCGCCCACATGCCGCATTACAGTTGTTGCTAAAGAAACAGCTAGCTAGGTGCCGATGATGATTATGTTGAAGATGCTTCTAGGTGAGTCTATTATGAAGTTCATTTATTTTGCTTTATTAATTTATTATTTGATATAAATACGTATGAGCAATGCATTAGCACATTTTCTGAGGAGTTCTAGAACATTATTGTAGATTTATTCTGTTGAAACTAATGTTACCTTTTATTGTAAAATAATTTTACTCTCAAAGCTTCAATATTGTGTTTACCATTGTTTGCACTTTTCAAATATTATAAAGTTTGATTATGAATTATCATTACATATAAACAACTATAAGGGACGCATCAGCGCGTTTCTCATGAGTTCTGGAAAGTTAATGAAGATTGCATCACCCTAATACATATATATACCGTATACGGGCTTTTTTGAACTCAACATGCCCGGTGGGAATGTTTCCTCTGCTTTATAAGTTGTTTGCAGGAGTTCTTGCCCCTAAGCTAGCAGAGATCTTTCGGTGCCTGATACGGTTAAGAAATTATCCCCGTTGTTGGCTTACTGTGAATATTACTCCCATTCCCAAAAGTTCAGTGTCGCCCCATGTTGCGAACTACCGGCCCATTACGCTGAAGCCCATTTTATCGAAGGTGTTCGAGAACTTGGTCGCTTGTACGCTTGGTAGTTTTACTGAGGTTATGGGTTTGCTGCCTGCTGGTCAGTTTCTGTATAGAACTGGCTAGGGATGTTGTGACGCCTTGTTGTCCGTGCCACACTATATACAGTCTGCGCTGGATTATCGGTCTAAGGCACGTCTTGTACTGTTGGACTTTAGCTCAGCGTTTAACAAGGTCAACCACAGGGGTCTATTATACAAGCTAGAGTCAGTTGGTGTGGGTGGTAGGGTTCTGACAATCATTCGTGATTTTGTTTCTGAGCGAACGCAGAGTGTGTCTGTTGACGGCGTTTTGAGTGCCTCAGTCACGGTGGAGTCTGGCGTCCCCTCAGGGTAGCGTGCTTGGCCCGCTGTTGTTTCGTTCTGTATACTAGTGACATGTTCTCTTCGCTGGAAAACACGATGATTAACTATACCGCCGATTCCACTTTGATAGCAGTGATACCTGCTCTCCGCAAGCGTAACGCTGTCGCCCAGTCTTTGAATAGGAATTTGTCACTCATCAGTGCATAGTGCTCGGCCTGGAGTATGAAACTGAATGCCAGTAAGACCAAGTCTATGATTGTCAGTCGGTCTCAGACACTTCTATCGCAGCATCCACATCTGGAGATAGAGGACACTTTGCTTCAGGGGTCTGGCTCCTTGGAGATTCTTGGTGTTTTTGATGAGAAAGTTACTTATCAGTCGAATATTAGGTGGCTGGTGCAACGTTCTTCAAGTAAGATTGGGCTCCTGCGTAAGGTGAATTCTGTGTTTGGTGACAATCAGGTTGTCCGCAGATGATTTTATGCTTTTTTGCTGCATGTGTCAGAGTATTGTTCACTGGTCTAGACTTCAGCAGCTGAGCCACTTGCGTCTGTTGGGCCGACTTGTTATTTCAGCCAACAGGCTATGCGTAGATGATGATCTGGTGAAACTGTCCCACAAGAGAGGGGGTGGCCGAACGCTGTATGTTTAATAAGGTGTACAATAATGAGAGGCATTGGTTGAATTCTTCTGTCCCGGCCCTCAACGTCTCTAGGAGAATTACACGTGCTGTGGTCGGTCCGCAGTCTTCACGTTGGAGAATGTTAGGTGCGGAACTAATGAGTTCGGTCGGTGCTTCGTACCCTGGTCTTTTAAGGTTTGGAACTTACTTCCGGCATCGACTTTCGGTCGTGTTGGCCTGCAGGCGTTTAAGCCAGCTGTAATAGGCTTTAACAGCATTACGGGCTTCCCGGTGTTGCAAAGTGCTTCATTTGAGTTATGATTCCTGTCCGTGGGGGCAGGGCCCGAAGTTTTAATAATAAAACCGAACCAAATACCGAAAAAATACCGAATCATTCGGTATATTTCTTGGACAAATACCGAAACGATTGACCCGTTTTTAAACTACCGAATACCGATACGGCGGCAAAGAAAAAATACTAAATCCCAGCTTTGCATTTTCTTATAGTTTCACTGCATAGGATTGTCAAAATTAAGCCATCCAAACCGGCTGCGTCGGCATGCAGTCACACTTATATGACTGCCAGGCAACCGAATTCTAAACTGACATCGATAAAAACACTAGTATTGCCGAACACTAACAAGCAGACATCCGCAGCCACTCCAACATGACTGGTAGGCTGTGTACCAGGGGCATGTTCGATTGGAGATCGAAAATATACCTGCGAGGCTAAGCTTATCTGAAACGCCAGAAATTTTGGCTTAGCAACTTCGAATCGCATTGTAAAGTGTCAGATGTAACACGATTACGCTGTACCGGATAAAAACTCGAGTTTATGGAGCAAGATTCAGTTTCCGGAAGTTTCAAGGGCAACAGTTAAAAAGTCAATGCTTGAAGCTCAATTCACTGGGTTGACGTTAGTGAGCCTGTCTGTGGTCTCCGTCAAGTCAAGCCTATAGAGTGCTTAATTTCGGCGCCCAATCAAACGAGCCCAAATGCTCGCCTGGGACTGCCAGAATTAGGCAATTAAAATGCGGTACTCGGTAACTCTGTTGCCCTCTACACACGACTACCACGCTATCAAATGATAAACTGGTATTGCCAAAATAAGACAGCAGTAACAACAGGCTGAATCTGCAGACACTGTCATACGACTACCACGTTACCAAATGATAAACTGGCATTGCCAAAATAAGGCAGCAGTAAGAACAGGCTGAATCTGCAGACACTGTCATACGACTACCACGTTACCAAATGATAAACTGGCACTGCCAAGACTATGAAACAAAGAAGCGATTGCATCTGCAGCCATTCCCTGGTATTGCCAGGTTACCAAGTCCCTGGCTAGGATTATCAGAACTAGGTAACCAGAACCATCTGCACCAGCATTCATCGTGTCGTAATGAAGTCATCACGCAAACGGAGCAGGCTAGGGTTTGGCTCTCGGATGGCCCTCGCTGGCAAGCGTATCCTTGACTAAGAGCCGTCCAATAACTGTCGAGATCCTAACAAAGTCAGCGTCGTTACACGGAACAAATATCGCGGAAGATGAGACTCATTTCTTAGAAATACTGGAAGGATAATAAGGAAGATATAGCACAGTAGCAATATTCTCTACCCTAAAAGGAGTGACACTCTACAAAACTAGAGATTTACTCCGATATGCCGCAATGCCACAATTGTGCTTCTCGAGCGGAGTTTTTATTACTCTATGCGATGGAGTAGGTAGTTTGATTATTAGAAGGCTTTATATCTAAACAAAATTGCAAGACACGATACTCGTTGAGATAAAAAAAATCGCCTTCACGTGACTTTACTCCGACTAAATATTGAATTTTGCCTAGAAAACAATTAACATTTTTGTCTCGAAAATTGTGGAAGGATGGAGGTTTTTGCCTCTACCGAAAAATGGTTATGCCCTCCACTAGCGATATTATCACGACAAAACTTACGTTACCAGCAAACTAGGCGCTGTTTCTTTCTCGATAGATATTTCAGATGCTCTCAACGGTCGGGCGAAGCTTCGCCTGTTTGGTTGTCAGGTTTAGGTAGAGATCAGTGGCGCTGTCTCTGATCAACAGAGTGCAACGGAGATAACCTCATTTGTCGAGCTCTAGCTATAGTTCGCAATTTCAATCGTGAGCTTTCGAATTACCCAAATGGATTGAGCTTCGGGCGGTATTCGCAAACTGATGACGCATGAGACGGTCAAATAGTGAAATCTAAGCGTCAACAGCCTCATTCGCTTCGGTAGAGTACCGTTTCTGGCCGTATCAGGTGTACTTGGTGTGCGATTACCGTCCAAAGTTACTCCAAAGCGAAAATCCTGAAGCCCGGAATTGAAGTTTTGGAATGGTTGATACTTTGCGGCTTACATCGTTTCCGTCGCACTGTGGGAATCGAGTAAGATTTTTAATTTGACCAGTAACAACTGCACGGTGTTGAGAAAGTTTCTATATGCACTCGTATATTCCTCAACATATTTATTTCAGGAAACGGCAGTCTATCTCATCAGCAAACCTCACCTCTTTTATAAACACATGTCTAACGAACCATGTAAATTCCTCTATTCCTTAATGCCGAACTGATACCAATATCAGAAACGTAGGTAAATAAATTCGATCACAGCAGCAAACAGCGACTCCCGATAACCCTGTATCTGTTTTGCAACGACATAAAAGGACGCTCTCTTGCAAGAGCTGAGTTTCCGTAGTGAACTGGTTCAAAAGAGAATGATGAACCGGTTGCATTCGCTAGGGGGCGGCAACACGATCGCATAAGCAAAATGTCACAATATCGGGAGACTCGGGGGAAGACCCCAGAGTGTTCGATCGGTCAACCGAGACTTACTTTATATATAAGGGAAGGCACGGGCGTCTCTGCCACGGCACAGGCAATATATTCTTCCGCATAAAATAATACGGACTACAAGCAACACCTGACACGTCTCCGCTCCCAGGCCATCGTAAAAAAGTGGCGGAAAGTGGGGCTGCAGTGAATATCAGGTTCCCGCGGCGGGGCGTGCGCCGCCCCCCCCCCCCGATTCTGGAGAAGCTGGCAGGGAGGTCTCCTTTTAAAGCCTTTGTACTCGTATGTAAGGCATATAGGTTTTTCAGGGCACCGGTATCGGGTCCAGGATGACAATGGCTGCACATTACAGGACAGAATTTGAAAATTCAAACAAATTTCTGCTAGGATAATCGACTCGAATAATCTTTGCACTCGACTTCAGAACATATAGGTTTACCAGGCAGATATTTTCAGCGCATTGCGGGACAGAATTTGATCAGTGAATCACAATTTCACAAGAATTAATATTGTTTTTACTCATATGCGAGGCTTTAATAGTATTTACTTTTGTACCGGCTCGAAGAAGATAATTTCTGCGTACTATTAAACGAATTAAAGTTTTATCAATAAAGCATTGTTTTACTTGAAATAATATGTTTGTGCTCGTATGTAAACCATATAGGTTTTTCACTCTCTCTGTATCAGCTCCAGAAAGAGAGTTTCTGAGCATTACTAGACATAATTTTATTATTAGAAAAATTGAGTCACACTCTAGCATTAATACCTTTATACTTGAATGCAAGGCATACAGGTTTTTCACTGTTCGTCAATCATCTCCAGAAAGACAGTTTCTGAGCATTACTCGACAGAATTAGATAATTGAAACATATTTTCCATAGAATTATCTAACTTTTACCATTATTTTCACGGCTTTAAATAATAAATAAATGAACACAGACAGACCTTGCAACTAGACTCCCTCAAAACTCGAACAGACTGCCTTAAAACTCGAACAGTTCCCTCATGACACAGGCTCCATTTAAGCTATACTGTAGTATGATCCTAGAGCGATTCTGCAAGCAAATTGATTGCTATTCTTGTTATTCTGTACAGTGCGTTACCTTTGATATGCAAATACAATTGTTTTGCTTATGTTTCAAGATAAATGTCAAACATTTAAAATGTTAATACGTAGTAAGTTAGTGCACAGGTATGTTGTAACTATAAAAACAACTAGAGAAAAATAAAACGGAACCATTTCCCACGTTTTGGCAACATTTGCTTATCGGACGGGGTTCTGCTGTTACCCCAGATTATGCAACATCACTCTCTAGTCAACATGGGCAAGAAACGCGATCTAACCGGTGAAGAAAAGATGAAAGTGACCTCGGTATTGGCTTCTGGTAAGACAACACTCGAAGTTTCCTAGAAATTACAGCGTGATCACCGAACAATTAAGGCTTATGCAATTGAAAGTAAAGTCAACCGGAAAACTCCGGATAGAGGCTCTACGAGGAAATTGACTGCTCGAGATATAAGACATTTCAAGGTTTCTATGGCTAGAAAACAACTTCCTACAATTAAGACGATATTTGAAGACGCTGGAGCCCTAGTACTAATCAGAAAGATAAGATGTGAGGTTCTGCAGAAGCTAGGGAAAGTGGAAAAGGCAATAAAACGACCACTTCTAACAAAAACTCACAAGGAAAGTAGGGTCAAATGGCCTGAAGAGAACATGAAAACTGATTTTTCCAATGTTATATTTACTGACGAATGCACAGCCACTTTTGATGATCCAGATGGATGAGAGTCTGGATGGGTCATCCATGACCGACCTCAGCAGACTCGGCTTAAGTGTCAACAAGGTGGTGGAGGTATCGAGTTTTCGAGCAAAGTAAGCCTGTGGAATGCAGTAAAAACAGCTGCAGATTCTATTCCACCACGCGAAATATCAAACTTGACAAAGTCTGATGATAATCGCCTGAAAAATCATGAAAAATGCAGGCGCCATTTTCAAAATTAACTTGTTTTGTTTACCACTTCTGAACAGTTATTTTAGTGATTATTGAATTGTTTTGGTTGTAATTTCTTGGGTTTGGACGAGTAATAAAAATATTCCTATTCACTTGTATTTATTTCCTCTTTATGATGATTTTATTAACTTGTTGCATAATCTGAGGAAACAGTAAAAAACTCTTAAATCAGCAAATTGTATGATAAACTTAGCAAATGACTAAATATTTATTTTACAAGTGCTGTTAAGATTTGCAACACAGTCATACATTTAGTTAATACTGATGTTTCAAACTTCGATATTTATCTTGAAAAATATCTTTACAAAATTGTATTTGCATAATCAAAGGTAACATACTGTACTAGCACTTTTAATACCAATAGATTTCTGTAGCTGAATCCGAAAAATTCAGGGTTTTTGTTGAAGAACCTTTTGTCTTATAAAACGTTATTTTGAAAAATGCGAGGAAACATTGTCGTTTATCACCATTTAAATTTAGAGTGCCCGCGCTGACAAAAATCACTGCGAGGAATTTGAGAGGCTCTTCTTCACTGATCAAACATTCGTTAATAAAACTGCCAACTTAAAAGGAACAGAGAGTTGAGCGTTCACGGCCTCACAAATGCTGAGCAGCGAAACCCTACTTTTCTTACTTTGATATGGAGAAAAATGGATTTTTTGCAGGCAGTCAAGCATTACCCAAAATATTAATTTCGATCAGGTTTCATGAATTAATAGGCCGGGATTTCACATAGGTCCTTTTTTTTTCCTATGCGAAAACGGTTTCATCGACGATGGAAATAAAGTTAGAAGAATGACTGATACATCGAAATTATTTGAGAGAAAATATTTAGAATCAGGATGCATGAGATTGCTGAAGCAAGCTTCAACACTGGCAATGCAAGAAGTATATTCATTAATAAAGTTGCCGTATACATTTGCTATTGTCTGCAACCTGGCCTAATTTCACTTGTTTTCTTAAAGCGTGGCAGAAAATGGACAGATCAGTAAACAACAAATAAATACCTAAACAAATAAATAAACTGATAAACACACCTTGGTATTTACTGTATTGTAAAATTATTAAACAATGTGAAAGTCTTTTATTACATATTTCCTTGAATTCTTCGTTGGACGAAGTTTTCACCAATACTTATCCTTAGATCCTCCAAGTGTCAATTTTCTGCAATATGGACCTCGAAACACCAACTTACCTCATAACACGTCAGTCCGCTTTTGTTCGGGTTATGAGGTCCGCCTGTACACTTTATTAGATACACATAGGGATATTTAACAAGCAAACGGGGCACACCTTATCACTAAAGTTACATTAGACACAGAGACTGGCCGGGTATTACCATCAGTAGAAACATCACTGCACTGTAGCCCCTTATTTGGCCACAGTTTGGTAATACCATGCGCTGCCATCGATCGGGCGTACATATTAGATAGTTTGTAGACTGGGCCGCTACGGATCACCTTGAGTAAGGTGTTATCAGAATTATCTATCCTGCTCTGGAGACTGACAGCGCATTTTCTTCGTTTTTTGTATAGATTTGGAGGCAGTATATAGGCAGAGTGTCATTATAGGCTACCCGTAGGTAGGCCTTCAATAGACTTCTGTTTAAAATTCCAGCAAAGGAAGTTACGGTAAAGAGGGAGTAGCAAGAGCTCTGAAGCAGCTTCTATTTGATCTTTCCAGAGCAATGACTAAACTTCCTGATTTGCATGTAACCTCCCTACTGACAATCAGGGTCACCCCAGAAGCTAAAACTGCACTTCAGTTTCTGGGCGGCGCCGCAGCAGGCCTAAATTTTTCCTAGGAAGCGACTGCATGGAGCTTTCGTGTTCCTTTCTTATATCCTGGTTATGACGAAAATCCTTGGTAATTTTATGACCAATGTAAGATAAGTTGCTTGCATAAGTGAGATCGACACTATCTTAATCAGTGGAGAGGTGACTTCGCCTAGGTTTAATGTACGTACAGACAGTTTTAATAGCATTATATTCAATACAGTTTTCTAGCTTCATTCTCGAAAATTTGAAAGCAGTGTTTGCAGCCCATTGGAATGGGAAGAAGCATGGACTATGTCAGCAGCATCAGTGAGTGCAATTACCGCACTGCCGTTTACGGCACCCCCCTCCAGCTGCGTTCAGTTGGGTGTGGATACTATCAACCAAGATATTACAGAGAATTAGGAGGAGTAAACCTCCTTGTCATACGCCGTTATTCATACCTGACTCTAATGACATTGCCGGCCCTCTTTTCACGAAGAATTTGTGAGTTTGAAACCAGTACTTGAGTGTCTCAACAAGATAAAGCGGTATTATTTCTCAAGCATACACTTAAGAAGAAAATAATGGTGAACTCTGTCAAATGCAACTTTGAGAAAGCACATGCACATAGGAGATCCACCGTCAATGAATTTATTTATAATTTTAGTGTAAATATGGCAATTTCTGTTCCATAGTGTGATTTTAATCCCAACAGGCTAAACGTAATCATGTACGGCGACACTCGTCTCTCAAGCACAAGTTCTACCAATTCCGAAAGAGACGTAGCCATTGCTATAGGGCGATAATTGCTCTTGTCCGTCACTGACACATTATGTTTTGTTGTTTACAATTGGTGATATGGCTTTTATCGTCACCCGGGAGGAAACCCAAAGTAAAGCACCTGGAGAGAAAAACTGTAAGAGCGTTACCAGCCTCGAGAGCATATTTAAAGGCTTCAGCTGGGATATAGTGAGCAACGGACGCTGTTATTCTTCAGCCTTTTTTGCGCTTGACAAACCTCGACTTTAGATACGGTACACTGTGCGTTAGAGGAAGCAAGATTTTCAAGGATGCCATCGACATAACCATTATTATCTACAACACAGTTCAAAATAACGGAATAACGAGCTTTCCAAAGTTCCGCTTTGTTATACTCCCCGGTGACTCCATTCACTGACTGTGCAACGGCGTCTACCTGCGGCTGCTAACTTTTTTACTTCACACCAACGGATTTATTTTGCGTAAGCTAGCTAGACTCCTTGTGTACTCACATCTGATCTCCACGTCTACGCACTGGCTCGAGCGCAGTGAGCCACATAATTTGCAGTCTATTCCTTGCCTTTTTTACCTCGTGTACCAAATGACGATGCATCAATGACAATGCAAGCTTAACCCTTAAATGCCTGATTTAATCATAGCACACCCGTAGAAATAACACTATTGGTATATGTTGCATATATGGCACGCTATGCATTTAAGGGTTAAAAAGGCAGGGGTGCGCACCGCATCAGAGAAGAAGACACTTTTCAAAAGATTATTAACCATTCCGTTGAGCTCATGAGCAAATGAAGCATATATAAGATTTCTGCTAAAATATATACATGAAAAATGTAATCAACAAGCATGTATAACGAGAAAATAGCAGAAAATCTTACAGACAAATTTCTCACCACAATAAAACGTTGTATATTGTTTTAGAGGAGCGAAGTGTGGGTGCGTGTCTTGCAAGGAGAAAAAAAGCTAGACCCCGAAACGCAAAGGGTGCGAAATGTCAATATTTTGGTCTATCTTGGCAACGTAACTACTACAGGTGAAGCCAACCTCGTTATATCATGTAAGGTAGCCTCACGCGGGTAGTTATAGATAAACCAGTAGGAACGCGCGTACAGCGAGTCTAGCGAACACTATGCGTCTCAGTGGTAGCGACCGTTCGCAAGTCTAATCCTTCCTTTAATAACTAGGTTGGGAAACTTGACTTGTTCCTTTTCCTAATGTTTTCTTACGAAAAAGCAACTTATACAGTAGAGAGAAAGCACAGCCTAGTTATTCCTAACTACATGTCAAGTTACTATATATGGTTACTGACATATTGCTCTTCCTATAAAAAACCTTTTCAGCCGATCGATAAAAGGTTGAACTAGTTTATTGGCGTCACTCACGGGAGACTATAGTAGCATAATCAGTCATGAATAAATGTAACATGGCCAACAAGTCTTCTGTCTCAGTGGCCTCGAGTAGACACACACAATTAAAGATACATGAGTCAATGAGACTCTATTAATTCTCATACCATCCACTAACTCATCGAAACTTATTGAATCATGACTTCATACATCATCTACGAGAATACGTGAGAAATAGTGGTCACTAGAGAAACCGCTGTAAAATGGTTACGCTGGCGAAAAACACAAGTAATGACACGATTGTAGTGTTATGATACCAATAATTTAATTACTGTCAAGTATTTGCTGCCTGGGTGCATTTAATTACGTATAACACTACGACTGATCAGAAGCACAGTAAATCTCTCATTCACTAAGAAAGATAATATCGCCCTGTTCGGGATAAAATAATATAATATTGGTTCGATGGACCATCACATATACAAATTGGGTTATCATAAGTTGAAACTCAAAGTTGCATCGCAGTAATTATGGTACTGGAATATGCAGTACTAAAAACAGACAAATGATCGAATAATAGAAAGAAATGTACTAATTTCGGTGGGTAAATTAACTTACTCTGGGTATATAATCTCGGTCCACGAAACAACGGTATAGGTAACATAGGATAGTTGAAGCCTCTTTAGAACAGAACTAAGCTTTCCCAAGAGAGGAAAAAGAAGGGATATAGTATGTCATGAAAAATGTGGAACCCATGCACGAGAGTGTTCTTGCACAGGAGCAATGCACATGGGCACTGCAAGTCGGAAAACAAAAGGAAGAGCAGAATAAAAACTATCAGTAGCAGTGTGAAAGTGGGAGGAATAAAAATGGTACGAAAGAAAGACGTCCCGAAGGCTTAGCCAATAGCAAATGTAAACTAAACAAACCCACTGGTGGCGCTGCTCCCTATAACATAGGATGGGCGATTCTAATTAACCTAGTCCCATGGCCCATCCTATGTCCCCCTGAAGGGCAAAACAACCTACTATAACCGGCGAAACAACTTAAGAACTTTAGTCCGAGGTCAATGTTAATCTTTTACCAATTCCAAGAAGTAAACAATTCTACTTAGTCAAGTTGGGAAAAATATACCCTTGGCCACCAAACAACTCAGGTGGACGCAACAACACCCGCGTCAGGTTATTTTAAGCTCCAACTTTCAAGTTCTATCACAGCAAGCGAATAAACCAATTTCAGTGCGTAAAAATTCAATCAGGCGAGCGTTGGCTATGAAAAAAAAAATTGATTCCAATATCTTGTAGTCCGCTGAGCTCGTGCGGCACCGACTTCCAATCATGGGCGAGAAAAGTTTTCTCACGTGCAGCGCTCAGCGGCGACCTTTTGTAAGTTAAAATCTAGACCCAAAGACTGTGAATACGAGTCTCTTCTTAACAGATTATCAATTATTTTAGTAGAAAGCTAGAGTAGCTCTGTGGCTTATATTTTATTAGTTAGAGTTAGAAGTTTTGACCCCAAGCGCGCATCTTTTAAAATTAATAATGGCAGCAGTGGATAGGGTTACATGCGCGATTATCTAAGAAATTCTGAAATTATGCGGAACTGTAGATGCTACGTTACTATTTCGCCAGAAAATCAAGCATCTCTTAGATCAAAAATCATCCCTACTTCTAGTCCGATCACTCATTTTTTTCTCATTTTAATCACGGTAGTTTAATCGGGAAAAGTTTATGATTTTTTTTATGTGCAAAAAGCCCAAACTCTACGGTGAAAGTTGTTCACAACGGCAAATTTACTAAGCGCGATCGTGCCAGTCAAATGCTAAAAAAGCTTTAATGGCCACAAATTGGCAGAGAATGAAAATTAGATGAAGCCCAATACACGTCTCGTTGAATACATGGTGCTGTTGGCTACGCAGAGGTTATGCAATTTACTCGCAATCATGAGATCAGTGGACAATCTTTGGCAAAATCAACTGAAAGTGGACTCCACTTGCACTGGCAATTTTTAGCACCCTTTATCTCGGGAGCTCTCCTTCAGGTAGTACCACCTGATGCTCTTTTCCTATCCTTTCTCTTCTTCTTCTTTTCGGCCAAAGCCTGTACTGGTGACGGCAGGGTCAGGGGCGCGTAGATAGCTGGC
>LQNS02277999.1:4675467-4704248 GCA_001587735.2 Parhyale hawaiensis
GAGGATACAAATTAGAACCCGAGGGAAGGCGCGCAATTAAATAGAAGCAGCCACCCGCAATGGACGACCAATTCCGTTAGCATTTAATGAGGGGGCGGCGAGCCTTCCAGCTCTGGTCCCCGCTGTCGCAGGCCACGTCTTGGCCTGTCCTTTAGTGACGTCCTGGGAACTTCTTCGTTCCTGGAAGTGTTGTGATCCCCGCGCTACTTCTATCAACCAGTGTGTGTGTGTAGGTGTGGGTGTTTGGGTGCCTGAAGGTGTGTCTAGGTGTGTGTCTGTGTGTGTGTGTGTGTGTTGCAGGGATCCAGGAAGTGTTTTCTTCTTCTGTAGTGAAAGCTGTTTAAAGCTTGTGTCGGACACTCAAAAGTTCTTATACGAAGCGTTACAACAGCGTTGAATATATCGTGGTGTTGCACTTGAGATTTTCTTCTTCCATGGTTCAGGCTTCCCAAAGTGCGATGGTGTAGAATGCTTAAAACTTCTGGAAGTGTTCCAACAGCGTTGAGCACACCGCGGTATATCGGTGGGTTGCGTTTGACGCTTTGTTCTTCCGCAATCAAATGTTTACAAGTTACGACGGTGTCAATTGCTCAAACCTTTTCTCAGGAAGTGCGGTGACGGTGTTGCATATAACGGAGCAGCGCAGTGTTCCCGCTGCAGGTGTCCAATCTCGACTGCTATATTCTCTCGCCCAATCGGGAATTTTTAGGCATTTATCCGATGTTATCCGATACCACTCAGTATTTACTCGTAGGCAGCCGATAAATGCCGAATATTTCCGATTTGGCGGAGTTGAAACTGGTTTCCTGTAGTGTCGGCCATGATGCTTTCATAAACGTTCTACGGACAACGGTTTGTCCGTATTTTTCTGCAACGTTTTTGCGCTTCGAAAATCTCGGTGGAAATTTTTTCCAGCAGGCATTACGATATCATCCAGTGTGTCTCGCCGTCAAAAACATGACAGAGACGAAACTGGGTGGCAACGTAATCAGCTCTTGGTTGTTCAAGCCCATAGTTGTAACTGCCTATTGTGTATTTATTAACATCCCATCAATTATATAGTATGTCGGTTGGTTGCTAGGCTGGTCTCTCCGTCCCTTTTTGAAGCATCAGGCAGGATAAAAATTATCTTCAGAACAGCAACGGTGACATAGCATTGCTAAATTTCTCAAACCCAAGCACTGATATCGACTGCGATACTTTCAAGTGATAGCGTACACATTTCCCATTAGTTCATTAGTTACCCCCAACGGACCCCCCTGTTGATACACGCACAGACCTTTGGCCAATTAATGACGATTAAGGTTTTAAGACAATATTTTATTCTTTTCACCGCATTGATGATACGAATGAATAACTTATTTAAAGTTATGATGAAAAAAGTGTGTTTCATTCCTCTATTACATCTTTTCAATTCTTAGCAAGGTTAATTATGACGCAGCTACTCCCTAATGCTACTTTTTTAATCAGAGAAAACGTTATCTGTTTTTATAACAGTTATTGCGATGTAGATCATTATGATTTAGTGTAAAAAGTCATTTGATGCAAGACAAAAACGGCCCCAGGAGAATTATATGTCATTACTACGAGATTAGCTAGGATATCATTGAGGAATTATGCTTCGATTCTAATTTATTAATCAAATGACATTGCGCTTGACGATATATTCATCTTTAATATATATAATCTTTTAAGTTAAAAAGCATTTCATTGGCACGGGTCCCTGAACTACAGCTCGTTTTCACTCGGTGTGCGTAGGAAACTGAAGAGAAGGAAACACTGGCAGAGATATTAAAGTGTACTTTATTTCCACTGCGAATATTTATTTTGTAGTCTCTTAGCTCAAATTACCCACATTGAGCGGAAGGCCAGCGAAGAAAAAGAGGATACTCCGAAAAACAGACCACGAAGAAGAGGCGGCGATTTCGTTGGAGTAGCTACAGTGGAAATCCTCAAACCCACAAAATATCTGAAACGGAGCGCCCCGAAACGAAGAAAATCCAGAAACCTAGACTGTATGTCGTGAAGTGCAACAATAGCCGAAGCCAAATAGAGTGACGAGCAAAAAGGCGTAGTAGAGCTTCATCGGTTCTATGTTCAACAGGACACTTTTACAATTTCCCTTGGTGTTAGGGAAAACAAACATACACTGAAGAACTTGCCACATGAAAACTAAGGCTCTTCTCGAAACTGGGACACTATTATGCCTTTTTACATTGTAGGAATTCCACGGTAATTATTTTCTGCCGTCATTTTAAGAAGGCGCGGGCTACTAATATTTACATATTCCGTTCCCAGCTCTCGTCAGGTAATGGGAATAGGGATAAGATAGACAAATATTAATTGATTCTCGAGAATGAAATGCGTGTTTTCCTCCGCTTCGCAGTTCCAGTCCACTCTAAAGAATATCTCACCTTTGGCATCATTGACTATCTACTCAATTCGCGCATCGTGAAGTTAGAGCAAATAAAGACTCAATGTGGGAAGAAAGTAAAAAAAACTAAGGGCCCATTTATATTTGAGGGCTTAGAGAATCTGTAGATTTCATTTGCTTAGAGTTCAAAGGTTGCCATAGCAAGAAGTGCAAGCAACTTTTCTGCTTCCTAACTTTCTTTGTGATCGTCAGCAACCTGGTCTAATTTTAATCTGTTAGTTTTCAACCTAGAAGGGATAGAGTGGCCACGGTTTTCAACCTGGCCTAATTTTCGCGTATCAGTGGACATTCTTTAAGAGTGACACAAAATGAACAAATAAATACACATTGGTTTTCATATAATGAGTGTTTTTTCACTTTTCTCAGCCAAAACTTCACAACGGTTTTGTTTGTCAAAATATTTTCTAGAAGCATCATGGCAATGTCGCTTTCTTCAACAAGCGTGTTACATACACGACGGTTTTTTCTCACAATAAAGCCGAGATATTGGTTGCTAGATATGTTCAATATATGGAGAAGTAGCGACACACGTACTTGCCAACATTACGTTTCAAGTTGTGGCTGCACCATGGTATTATGTAAATAATCATCCAATAAACAGCGAAACTAATGCAAACTTCAGTTCCTATTAAATCAGAACAACGCTCCAGCAGCAAAGTTTCAAAGCTGCCTGAACGCTTGGCAATTTCGCGTATGCCATAACACTAACTAGGTCCTGACACACAAACGTTTGTCGTAATGTTGTAAGCTTATAAACACATAGTGTATTCATCTATTCTTATCATTTTTCTATACACTCTTTTTCCGTAATTAGAAGAGACAGAAGGCAACAACTGGGTGTTAAGCCACTGACATATGACCCACTAAGTCATTGTGGTGATGTGTTCAAAGTCAGCAGTAGCACAAGATAATTACCTCCGCTAAAGAGGTTATGTTTTCGTCGTGTTTGTCTCTCTGTCTGTCACCAAGATAACTCAAAAAGTTATGAACCGATTTGGACGGAATTTACAGGGATTGTCAGGTATGTCAGGAGGAACAGATGATTAAGTTTTGATGAAGATATGTCAATTAGTTTCTTTGTTTATTTGTCTGCCTCATTTTTCTCAATACCATAACTCAAAAAGTTATGGATTGATTTTGATGAAATTAACATGAGTTATTAGATATATAACAAAGAGGTATAAATACGAAATTTTTGTAATAATCCGTTCGTTCGTTCGTGCATTTGTCACTGTTTTTGAATTTTATGCTTGTTAGCGCAATAACTCAAAAAATAAAGAATGCATCTTTATGAAATTCATAGGGGTTTTTAGTAATCTTAAAAGACATAAATGATCAAATTTTCGTGCAGATCCGTTTGTTAGTTTGTATGTTTAAATCATGTTTATCATAACGTTTATTAGCGGTATAAGTCAAAAAGTTATGAACGGAGCTTCAAGAAAATTGTACAAGCTGCCATTACTATCAAATGGCACAACTGATTAGATTATGGAGTTTATACAAAGAAAATAATGGTTCAGAGCCAATTTGAATTATTTGCTACCGTTGCCTCGCTTGGCGGAGGTGTGAGCTCTCAGAGTGCTCTAGTTTTGTACTGAGGGTGAATTTTCTAACTTTTCAAATCCTCGCCACGCCTGTTTAGCATTTTTTTTACTGTCTCTGGAATTTTTTTTTTTTTGCAGTGACATATGGCGTAAAAGGTAAACTAGCGGAGTTTTAAAGCTTCAATGCAATTCTTATTATGATGTACTAATTTAACGGTTTTCACTATCCCAAGAGTTTAAATTTAGGATTTTATAATACAGAAAAACGAAATATACATAATAGGATCAAAATCAGCCGTAGCATGGGATTGCAGAATTGCATTGCGCCGGGCGAAAGATTTCAGATATTAATACAGCGGCTGGTTATCGTCTAAAGACTGTTTATCTTATATCACGTTTGAAACAAGGGAATGATTAAAAAAACCGTCCTAGAAGTGACAGGAAGCGAACAAAGTTTTTTTTTTTGGGGGGGGGGGGTGTGATTTAAAACCCTCCATCAAGGCAGTTCCATTTCAGACGATGGGTCAATTGCCCCCTACCACCCCCCCCCCCAATAACAAATCAAAATCGAAGAGTCACCAAAATGACCTTTTCTAATGCAGTTAGGCATAACCTCAGAATGAAATCCTACTGGAGGAGGCGTCAAGACATCCTTACGGCAAATCCTAAGCCATTCGGAAGGAGAGATGCTCCTTGCTCCTCAATGACTTGAAATATAGCAAGAGTCGTATTATAATCTTTATAGATGAGAAGAAATTCAAGCAGAAGGATCGTGCAGAGGTAGAGTAAAATAAAATTTCCATGCAGAATAAATAGGCAATACAAAAATTAAAATCTATTGTTTTTCCCACATTTTAGGTAAAGTTTAAGCTTGCCCGTCGAGATATAATTCTGCACTTTACATTCTACGGATTAGTTCCATACTATTATTCATTTTTAGTATTTCTGTAAAAGAAAATATTAAATTTTAGACCCTTAGGGATAGCAAAAACCAATAAATTAGAACAACACCATATTAATAACAACTGCACTGTATCGCAGATTTATAACTCGACCAATTTACATTTAACGCCCGCTAGGTAGCCAATTGACCTACACAGGATACTCTGATGGTGAAAAGTTTGAGCCTCCGTCTCCACTCCAAATGCGAGCTAACATAGAGTGAAATAAGGGACATACAGTATGTTGATAGAAACGTGAAACCCACATGTTAGTTATAGTCAGGAAGTTTATGCCTCCGTTTCCGAGCAGAACGGTATCACAGAGCAAAGTGCAAGGGACATACAGTAGGCAGATAGAAAAGGGGAACCCATGCACGAAGGTGTTCTCACACAGGATCAACGCGCATGGGAACAGGAAGTCGAGAAAGAAGAGGAATAACAGAATAAAGCAAGAGCAAGTAGGAGGATGAAATCGGGAAGGAAGCAAAGTGGGCACGATAGAGAGACGTCCCGAAGGCCTTACTAATGGCTGAGGTAACCTTCCCATACGTACGAGGCTGTTCTCACACAGGGTCAAAGGGCATGGGAACATAAGTCGGAAAAGAAGATGGAAAACAGACCGGAAAGTGATAAATAGGCGCGTGGAAATGAAAGGTAGCAAAGGCGGTAGGAATTAATGACGTCCTAAAAGCCGAGCTGAAGCTATGGTAACCTGTGGGGTCCTGTTGGGGTTCCGCTTCCCTGGGGGAAAGATCACGATAAGCATTTTTGTTTTAAGGCACAGTTGCAAGACGCGCAGGCTTCCACAGCAGGAGCTAGCAGTGGTAACTCAAAAAATGGTTATGTAGCGAGGCTACACTTAAAACTTTTTCGTACCCATGTCCTACGCCCAAGCCTACGCGGTATCCACTATTCATAGTTCTTGCACCAACTGGTTTTAATTGCTCTGCAGTCATACTGCATATCAGAGTACACGTGATATCGCCACAAGTAATGAACTCATGTTTGTTCTTCAACTATACATCCCTGGATTGCTGCCAACATCGCGCTGTCCCGCTGAGGTAACACCTGGATCCTGCTCAAATTCCATGTATCTCTTAGCATCTTTTACTTATTTTTTATTTCTTTCATTTTTTTCTTTAGTGTAATCTCGTGCTTTTTTCTCTGCGACGCCATTTGCAACGACCGGTGAAGCTTAAACAAAAATGAACGGGTATGAACTGCAAATAAGCAAGAGTGATCATTAGTCAAACTAGATCGCGCTAGTATTAGAATACACTCTTTTTATCATTACCACAAGTTCTTTATCGGAATTTCATCGGCTAACAACCGATATCCATAAGGCGGCATCATAGTCGCCTAGGATTGTCTTACTGGGTGTTTAATGATTTTCAATTCTATTTATGAAGCGTAGCGAGATGGAAGGGGAGGAGAAAATATCTTTTCTTTATTCAGTCGCA
The DNA here is from genome assembly GCA_001587735.2 of Parhyale hawaiensis. Lineage (NCBI taxonomy): Eukaryota > Metazoa > Arthropoda > Malacostraca > Amphipoda > Hyalidae > Parhyale > Parhyale hawaiensis. Next base: position 4,681,847 of record LQNS02277999.1, read on the forward strand.
TCATTTGTGCAACCAAATGAGTTCAGACTACTGCAATAATAATACTAAAGAAGCACCATGTAAGCGTAGACCTCCGTCAAGCAAAGCAAAATTAAAAATAAAATTAGTCCTGTTTTCTGATTTCGATTTAAAGATTACCAAAATTTGGTCATTTGTGCTGTTACGGCGTGGAAAGATAATTGTAATTGATATATATAATTGATTGGTTATTATGAGATGTAATATTTATATTTGTGTAATTGATTGGAGCGTGTGTATATATATATATATATATGAAATGAAATGACAAAGGTTATGCATGACGCCATAAATTTTGGGAGGCGAGCCACCCCCCACAAGATCATAAATGACAATCAAACTAATGAAAACAATAAATAATGCAGTTATGACTCTGAAATTTGACGAATGAATAAATCAATATCAATCAATGTTGAATCGAACAGCTTAACCTAGGTCGATGCGACATTCTGCATGTGTGAAAAGTTAAAGAAACACACGATATACAATCAAGAATTTATTGGAATAAATATCACAGTACACACTGAAAATTCACTGAAAAGGCAAGAGAAAATCGAAGGAACATGTTAATGAATCTCAGCGAGAATACACAAATTCGGCTGACGCAATGAAGACAGCAGGTGATGGAAACAGTTGTCATAGTAAAATTCAAATTGATCATGATTATGCGTATCAAAACAAATATTCTCGCAAAATGATGTTATTAACAAGTAAAATCTGTTCATAGAGATTGGTCAACGCCAATAATTTTTTCCGTGAGAAAATGAAAAAACAGTGCCTCAACCGATCATGATGCAAAATTCATAATTTTAAACCATGATGGATTTGGGAGCTTCTGGTTAAAGAACACATCTCACGTACGAAATTTTACGCAAATTGAAGCTACAAAATAGCGTTGTACAGATGATGATACATACCCCGCGCAAGGTACAATGGCAAACGTTTATCTCGATGTTAATACACAAAAAGGACTCTCAAGCTAATTTCGGTAATTAAATTCAATTCGCACGGTTTGATTGAAATCATACATGATAATATAGCATTGCACAGATAATGACATTTAATTATACCGGGTAATCCGCACTAGCAAACATATATTTCGACGATATTCGTAAGGAAGACTCTGCTTAATCCATGGGAAGATGTGGCCAGCATCCTTCCATAAACAAAGCAGGTCACCAACATTGTTACGTAGCTTACATTTGACACAATTAACGTTGCGGTACCCGGTTTGATATAAAACTTGCATGCCGGCTAAGCGCATCTTAGTCTACTCCATATCTTACTCGCTAACCTTTTTTTTAGAGGCAATAATACTTTTTTCCATTTTTATTCACGTTAAAACTAAAGTTCCACTTGTTTTCTGCTGTAGTAAATACGTTTTTTTTCAATTTTTGCACATTCCCAATATCCCCATTGTGCTTCTTACCCAATTCTTCAAACGATGATGCAGGAGCTATCCGCTGTCCCGCCAAAAGCATATAATATCTTCCTGATAACGCATACAACGGCGTTTGCGGCACTGTTGAACAGTACGATGTTGTGACTTCCTATGTCGGCTTGCACTGAATTCTAACCTTTGGTAGCCCATTCTTCTTAATGATGATCGAGGAGCTGACCGCCGTCTCGTCAAAGGTATATATTTCCCTGATGATGCTGACAGCGAAGATTTGTGACTTTGATGTTTTGATGAAGCATATATATCGCAAGACTTGGAACTTGGACCATTTTGAGGGTAAACTGCATCCGGTTACTTTCGATTTAATACGAAGCCCTTGGATAAATAAAGGGCCCATTATTACACAATCACGACCCAAAATCTCGACATTGAAGAAGTATATTGAAGACGTCACACGTGGTGCCTACTGTACGCAAAGCTACAGCCTGCTGATCCCATAATTTTGACCGCCATCGATGAAAACTTTTATCATGCTGCCACGCTGAATTATGCAGATATTCCTCTAACTAACCGATGAATCTGACGGCGTATCAGTGACATCGATGAGTCGCAGACGCCTTGACTAGGCGTCGGAGTTAAGCACGACACATAACCCAAACAGGGGAGTGCTCTGTGTCAGCTAAATATCACACCACACTGTATATTACCACTTCAGCAGGGCCTGCAAAGACCGGAGCTGTTAAAGTTGGTGCAATGACGAGCACCGGACCTAAACTGACTTCAAATCCTTTCCAAACCCTGGTCGAACGTTGTCATTCAGATCCTCCGCAAAATTTTATCCCAAACTTAAGTATATGTTTGTACCAACCCTCGTGTTGCTCCAGCCAATGCCATTTCTCAAGAAGCTGCCCACTCATGTAGTCTAGCCCTCATTGGTTATTTGCCGATTTCAAAAGTCCCACCTACTTTGAGCTCTCTCTTCTCAAACCATGAAGAAGAAAAAAAAATATGTAGCCCTTTCTGTAAAAATATCAGTTACGATCTACCTCATTGTTCCTTTCACGGACCATTATTTGTGTGAACCAAAGCTGTCACAGCCATAGCCCTTCTTGTAAGAGATAGTTTTTGCCTTGCCACCTGGTTCTGTGCTAAGGTTTCCTTCGGGTCCCTCGAGTAAGCGATACGCTGCTACCCTCGTCATGGCACCCTTCTACTGCGGTCATTTCCCCATTTGTACTTGTCAATGATGTACAAACAAGTTGAAAATTTATTCGTAAAGGATTCGTCCCCAGTCTTTCCTCAACTGAGCAGTTATTTGTGAGAGAAATATTTTAGCACAGAAAAAAGTAATAATTATTTGCATTATTATTATTTTTCTTTGACACGGCAATTAATTAATCACCCGGCAGTTAATTAACCAATTAAATTAGACGACCTAACTCACACACATACATATGTATCACGATATCCTCATATCACCCAGCCCCCAAAAGCAAAAAATGTTCGAAACATCGCGAGAACATTCATCTGTTTATATTTAAGGCGTAAGTTTACCCAATACTTAGTTTAATACTTGCCTAGCGCTATGTTACCACACTAGGAGAACATATTCATTATACATAAGATCGAATTCATTTCTTGCGCACATGATTATTACCCGCTTACATCTTAAGACATTTTGCATGACCCTGTATGACACTGTTAAGCACATACGAATAATAAAAAAAAAACAAGATCTCGAGATGTTTTAATGTTACTCCCTTCCCGAAGCCCANGTTTTCCCCCTTTTCCACTCATCACGTCTCAGACACTGTACGCATTCGCTCATTCACACACATATCTACACACCAACTGTCACATTTTCATTTCTCACTCTTCAGACACTTATTCATCAAAGAAATAGAGAAAAGAACATTTAACAAAACATGACATGGACCAGTAGCCATAAAGATTTTACGGGATATTCTTTGCAATATGACCGATAGGATATTACGCGCAGGGTTCTGCCCATCTCAATATTGGCAATGGGATTTTAAGAATAGGAAATATGTTAAAAAAACACCAACAATGGAATATCAGTCTTAGGAAATCTGTTCATTACAACATTATCAGCGGCAACATCAACATCTGGGGTTCAGCACGTCAGGGCTAGGGAGCCACATATAATTATATTTACATTACTGAAGAAGTTACATCCAGTGATAGCACTTAGCTGACGCACGTCGGTTCAAGTGGATCAAGGTCAAACCGATATCGTCGGGCGCAAATCATGGTGGAACCCAATCGCGCAGAGGCAATGGGCTTTGCACAACTCCGTTGACCACTACGAAGTTCTGCACAGCTCATCTCCCACTGCTTGGACAAACGATGTTTAGATAAGTTACATATTTGTTTTTTATATATAAAAGCACGAGCATCAAACATATAACTGCTTTACATGGCCGTTCGTAAGAGTATCACGATGACCAAACAGTGCTTGTCAAATTTCCTAACAGCACCAGTAATTTTCTTGAAAATCCGACCATAATTTTTCGAGTTATGTTCTTAGAATACGAAAACAGATTGTGAAACACACAAACGGACAAAGGGGCAATCAGTAAATTTTGATTATTTGTACTTTCTAACATTCCTAACTATTCCTGCAAATTTTAGAAGAACCATCCATAACTTTTTGAGTTGTGCTGCAAAGAAAAGAACACGTAAACAAACAAACGGTTGGAGAGTTATTCACCAAAAGTTAATCATCTCTTACACCTAGCATGCATGATTCTCCGTTCATAACTTTTTAAATTATCTTGGTGACAGACAGAAAAAGAGAAACACAAAGAAGCAAACAGTAAGATAGAGACAAAATCAGACAAAAACATAATCTCCTCGTCGGAGGTAATAATGTTCGTAACCATACTCAAAACTACACATGCTAAAAAATAGTGGCCCCCGCTCCATACATGCAGCCAGGAAGAGACATAAGCAAAATCTACCATTCTATTTTCCAGGACTTCTCTAACCAACAGCACGCCATGGAAGTTTCCAAAATAGAGATTTCACCGGACGCTCAATGTTTCCTTTTCCTGCAGTTTCGCTGCAGTTGGCATCTCGCGCCAATGAAACGTCGCTTAGGAAGCCGTGTGGGAAGCGCCAATATCTGTCAGGAAGACTTTTTTCCTCCAGCACGCAAGTTACTCCATTGATTTTCTATAAAAACTCGGATTTTGACACTTCTGAGGCTCATACAGACATTGGGTGACAGATGCCTGCCTCAGCAAACGTGGGCACAACAAAGGGAACAGATGCTATCGACTTAGCACGCGCGGGTGAGGAAAGAAAAAAAAATATATATCAACGCAAAGCAGCGGCCCCGAGCGGCATCATCTGTGAAAAAATGAAAAGAAGCAGCGGACCAAGAAAAAAAAATGAAATCACAGGTGCAGTAAAATTCATCAGATTATGAGTAAGAAAATTTAAAGCAAAGGATAAAATTTTTCAGACAATAAATTAGACTTCTATTGCCACCGTGGTACAGGGCGCAGCCTTGCTAGCGCGCGATTTGAAGCAGCATCCTGCCGGAAGTAAAAATATTCTCATCTCGGTATATTTTGCCGCATGGTCTCAATTTGATCGAGAACACGCCATGGTGATTTCTAGTTAATTTAACAATTTGCCAGTGTACTACTATTAACAGCAAAACAAGTTGTGAAGCATCAGGAAGAGACGAAACAGCAAAATAGATGAAAATAGAATAACTGAGAGACACTCGTGCAGAGGTCGGTCTTCAGTACATGCAGTCATTGAAATGGGAGTGGGCAGCTATCTCATTCTGCAGATTTAAGTACCATTTCCGCTTCAGGTCACGGGAAATAAAGGGAAGTAAAGTAGACCTACCTAACTTGACAAACTAAGCTCACACAGCTGGGATTTCGGCCTAACGCGACGACCCTTGTGGTAAAAAGAACTCGGATTACCACATACGGGTATGGAGTCCATATGGATATTCTCACATGGACAGGGTCAGTCAGAAAATCCCCTGATGGATCAGTTTTTACGTAACCGTAATATAAAGTAATTCCTTTTCATTGCAGGTATAGGTTACTATAGCATGGCGAGGTTCGAGAGTGGATGAGAATCATCCATATGTTTACTGAACATAGAACAAGAATGCGAATGAAACGAAGTTTGTTCTCGTGGTGCATATTTATATGGTTGGTCAAAATGTCCAGTTTGTTGACTTAGGAAAAATGTCCCTTTCAAACTGAAATTAAAGCAAAGTAAAAAATCGAGAAAATTGATTTAAGCGATACAATAGTTAGCTGTTTCTTCTATTACCGTGCCACATTTTGCGTAAATCTTTAATCCCCTATATTCGAAGAATTTAGGCTCTTTATTAGTGGAAAACCTTTCCAAGAAAGTTTTCTCGTCTTCATCACAATTACTCTTTTCAAGTATATGTTGATAATATCTGCGATTTGTCTGGTCTTCAGACCCCAGCCTTGTTCGACTACAGCTTTCAGCTGGCCGACGGAAATCTGTTTTGGCCGACCAGAGCACCCCATAATGAAAAATTACCAGATCGAAATCGAGTACCATTTCCCGCACACCAGTTGCGAAACAACATTCTCCCCATGAACATTACATATCTCTCGGCAACTTGTTGTTGTTTCTTCCTTTCTTTCCATTTCTGTACTAAGAAAATCTACGATGACGTTAGTGCTCCGCCTAGTCCTCCATTGCTAGAAAAAAAAAAACTCTGCTTGGAGACTCATTACTAGAGCCCATATTTATATTGCGCTTAAAATATTGCAGTTGTATAGCTCTTAAATATTGCTCCTATTGCACCTAATCAAATTGCTCTTATTGCACCTAAAATTGCTCTTATTGCACATAAAATTTGCTCTCATTGCACATAAAATTTGCTCTTATTGCGCTCAAAAACTCTTATTGCACCAAAAATTCGCTTTTACTGCATCTAATAATTGCTCTATTGCACAAGGAAAAGGCAAATACAGCAAAAAATTGAGAGGAAAAAAAAAGTAGGAGAGCAAACGGGAATGGCATGTCAGTGGATCAACTGACACCTACATCAGTTCCAAATACCAATTGTCAGTATAGATTGCGCTTGTGCTATTGACAATTCTTCCCAGTAGAGAGAATGATTCATGCAAGTATCCCGCTTTACCTGTTCCCATGATGCATCTCCCAAAAGAAAAGGTTATAAGAATTTAATAGTCAGATTTTGAGATTTTGCAATGCAATTATATTTTTACCGCAACAAAAACGTGGAACAATGATTGATAAGAGAACCAGTTATGATGACGTATGAAGTCTTCGTAACACGTGGCAGTGATAATAAGTGCCCCAAGTTCAGACATCCCTCATCGTAGCGCGTTCAATCACGAAAACGCATACGAGCTATGCGTCAACTTTTTTGTCATTGTCCACACGTAGAGTTGTCCTTCATTAATAGGAATGACGGCACGCGATCAGTTATGACATCGTTTCTTTACATTTTCGCTTATATTTTGCGTCGGTTTGCCGTCATGATCGTATCCCATAATCTTATAGACCGATTTTGCTAACGAATAGCCTATTTTCAAAATATTTATTGCCTGATAAACCGACATAAGAGAACTCAGCACAGAACAATCAGTTGGACTTCCAAATCAAAAATAGCGTCCGTGTTCTTACAACATTTTCAGGTTTTCTAGTTTTCTTGTCCTGATCATTAAAGTGAAGATAAAAAACCTTTTTTGTCGACTTCATGATCTGTGAACGCTGCAGAGGATAAATTTAGCATTTATAAGTTCTGTATTCTGAATTTTGTTGAGGCAGCGCGTTCAAAAAGGGACATGCTCCATTCTTCAGTCTACCGCGTTTGCTGCAGCTCAAATCAACGCGCCACGTCCATCAGTGAACACGGCCTAATATAGGTACTGCATTTATAGCTCTCATTTCAGTTATTGCACTAACGCTGGAAACTGCAATAAATCCGTGTTCTAGGTATATTACACACTGGTAGAAGCACAGTCTCTGGACCGAATCCAATTTCCAGATAAAAAGGCTATGGAAACATAAATGAAATACTGGATAGTTAATACGAAAAAATGGAATTTTTAGCCAACCAATACCTTCTTGTGAAAAGTATGGTAGTAAGAGCATAAAACTCATTGTAAAACAAGCAACAACTTGTAAAAGCAATCAGAGATAAGAGAGATTGAGCAGTCGAAAAACAATGATTTACACCAATAAAATATTGAGTAATAACCAGTGAGTAAGCCGTACATACCAGCAACATCCACGACATAACTCAATAACACGAAGCCGCATTACAATTTCATAAAAGAACTTTTAATTCGTAGCTCGAGAATGACATGGATTTTGATTCTCGGTTTTCCCTCTTCAGCCCGTCTAATCCAGACCACTTCAAGCAAGTAATAGCCATTTGGCTCTTTTACAAGGATTATGAAAGAAACCTTGCGCAATTAGGGGCCTCCAGAAGTCATAAAACTGTAATCCTTCGCATTTCCTCTTCAATTCAGCCGAAACTGATGAGCCCCAACAAGTGGTGGTTACTAAGTCCCTTGGAAGCGGTTGAGAAACAGGGGGCACAGAGCGCGGCTAACACAATTTTTTGCTGCACAGGAACTCACAATGAGGTCGCTAACAACGCCATTAAGGTCGCCCTAAATCCCGTTATAAGGCTCTCCAGAGTTGTCGGCCCCGTAAGCCAATTGACGTCGGTAAACTGAACAAGCCTAAGCAATGGCATTCCACGCGCACTCTAAGAAGCTGAGGAGCAAACTGGAACGCCAGAAACTTGCTTCATCTTCCTGCGACAATGGACCTGTGGGTTGTGTTGACGCTGCGCTTTAGGTACGGCTACCTACGAGACCAGCCTAAAATATGGAGTTTGGCCGCTTGTGGAAGAAACTCAGCACAACAAGTAGAAGAAGAACATAGGGGTAATAAGCTCCTATATCTAATGTGGACACCTGACGTGAAGCAAGCGCCGCAAAATGGAGTTTGGTGGTCTTTGAAAGTGGTCCAGTTCTAGTTGTCTGTAATTCGGCAGTGACAACAAATTTTAGCCTCGAAAAACAATGTTTATCGCTCAAATGAAATATACGTACAACCCTTAAGCAATCCGAAAAAAAATCGGTGATTTTGGATTGGTGATGCAGATGTCGCCGGTATTTTTATTGAAAAGAAAAGGTTTCTATAAGAGGCTAACTTTTGATGATGGCATCTAGAAATGTGCTGGCAGTAGTGAGACTGTAAGCGTCAACGCCTGGCCCAACACTTCATGTGCAAAACACGCCAACTCGATTGGAGCTCCAGAAAAAATTGTTTTTGATTTTCTTAACGATGGTAAGACATAGATATTGAACTCATTATTTTTCTTCCTGTTATGTGCCAATGTCACTTCTGTATCTGAGGTATGAATGGTTTTAAGTATAGAGTAGCGGCCATAATGGTTCGGACACCTAAAAACTCATCAGAAAATCGTTAACTACTTCAATATTATTGAAGCCATTGAAGGGGGTAATTTTATACAAGTTGAGCAATACCTCAGAGCTAAATTGTGTTAAAATTTTAACTGTTCAGGATAAATAAAATAAAAGGTACAAACAAATGAATTGTAATAGTAAGAATTTAGTTGGACAAAAAAATTCGGACAACCTTCAAAAACAATAATTAAACAAATAAATGATGCTACAAATACGAACTACATTATGAATTTAACTTTTTTGCATTTAGTACTTTGTGTGGTACCCTTCACTGTCGATAATAGCTTGACATAGTCTACCACAAGAGCTGACCAAATAGCAACAGGGAGCTCTTATCTTGCATAAAAATTGGTTTGCGAGTTGAAGAGGCTTTGAAGATCGGCACTGCATGTTTTTGTATAAGTTCCTTGTATACCTGCGCGTTTACGTTTCCTTGTAGACGAACTAAGGGACCCGTGCCGCGTGCTGAGATCATGCCGAAGACCATAACACTTCCGCCGCCAAACTTTACACTTGACTTCACGCAATTTTTAGACAATCTTTCACCAGTTGAACAACGAACAACTCTTTTTCCATCGGAGCCAAATAAATTGAAGTTAGATTCATCTCTAAGTGAATCCAAAGAGCGTGTTTTGCTGCATAATTCATCCGAGCATATCTATTCTTCTTGCTAATAAAGCCCTTGATAGCTGGAGTTTGCTTCTTTTAGGCGGCGTGAAACTGTCTTCCTCGACACCTTGATTCCATACGTATCACTGGGTTCACGGGAAATCTCTGCAGCGGTTTCCAACCTATTCTTCTTTGACAATCCAAGCAATACACTGTCCTCTTTTCTCGAGGTTTTGCGTGGTCTACCACTTGAAACACCAGCGGTACTTGAACCATTCTGGTCATATTTAGTCAGTCATAACCCACACCATACATTGACTGGACACTCGCCCCTAAGGTAGATTTCGGTCCCGCAGACGCATTTTTATATACTCTCCCATTACTTTTCCATACGTTGTTTAGCTTTTTGCCTTAATTTTTTTTGCATTCAGTAACGACAGGCAAACCTGTACATACTTCAAAAAAAAAATTTACGCAGCAAATTCACAAAAATATTCAGGCTTGAAGTATAATTACATAGAACAGCTGTTTATGACTTCCTCTGATATGTGCATTATTTGCAGTAGAGTAAAACCATTTTGCAATAATTTGTAAAAATAAACAGTCTCATTTTGTAGAACAGAAACTTCTCAAATTTGTGCTATGCTCGATTTGTAATGAAATGCCAAGTAAACAGCTGATGGAAATATTAATGGAATTTATTTAGTATGCGAGGTAAGCGAGATGATCAGAGCAGACAGCAGAGCTGAAGGGTGAGTCGGGGAAGCTTGCAGACATGAAGTGATGAAGCCCTGACAGCAGTGCAGTGATGAAGCACTGGCTGCCATGAAGTGATCTAACATTGGTAGCAGTGAAGTGATATAGCAATGACAGGAGTGAAGTGATATAACATTGGCGGCCGTGAAGTGATCTGAATGATGAAACACTGGCCGCCATGAAGACGTGTAGCATTGAGCATTGGTAGCCGTGAAGTAATACAGCACTGGTAGCCGTGAAATAATGCAGCACTGGTAGCCGTGAAATGATTTAGCATCTTCAACAGTGAAATTATGTCTCAATGGCATGCCTAGAGTGATCGAGCATTGGTAACTGTGAAGTGATGTAGCACTGGCCGTCGTAAATTATTCTAACATTGGCAGCTGTGAAGTGATCTAACATTGGAACCTGTAAAGTGACCTAGCATTGGCTGCTGTGAATGATTTAATGTATGCCACCATGGAGTAATTCAACTCCGGTATCCTTGAAGTGATGTAACATTGTCATGTGTTAAATCACGTAATGTAGGCAACGATGAAGCGCTGGAGAATAGTCGTCCACTAAATTATGTAGCTAATGTACGCAACCATAAAGTGATTAAACATAGTAATCCAGTGATTCATGTAATGTAGGCAACCATGATGAGATGTACCAGCAACAGGTACAACATGAAGTGATACAACGCAGACAACCAAGACGTGATGTAGTGTAGGGAACAACCATGATGTCATTCAACTTAGGCAGCCATGGAATGATTCAACTTAGGCAACTATGAAGAAATTCATAATAGCGAACCATTAAATGAAGTAACATAGGCAGCAATGAAGTGAAGTAACCTAGGCAATCAAAAAGTTTGGTAGTATTCCTAGGTAGTAATGTGAAATGACTTGATGCAACTGTAGATGGTTCCAGTGATGAAGGGTTGTATCAGCACCGAAATGTCATTTTAATATCTTAACAGCTGCCTCGTATTTTAATCTCATCGTTAATCATGGATTTTCAGTTCATGGCTACTACTGTGGCTTTATTCTGTAGTATTACTGTGGTTTTAATCAGGTTATTCATGCGCATGACAGGGAGTTTTTATCCTTTCTTTTCTTGCGGCTATAGGGATGAGCTCTACCGAAAACTCTACATACATCAATTTCTGAGGTTATTGCTTCAAATCCGTTGCTGGAAAAAACTTAATTGCATGTGATATTAAAATACATTACATGTAATATCTACGTGCCAATTTTTTTCTGTAAAATATTATTATTGCTAGAAATTATGATGAATTTTCAATTATTCTTGGTGTCTGAATGTATGATATATATCACCTACTGAAGATATATGATTGTAAATTTAGATTCCTGCTCTGCAACACATTCCTTATGTTACGACGAAGAAATTAATCTTTGTTTGAGGTCTCTGTGATTATTAGAACTCATTTTATGAACACTTACGTAGATCGGCCTCCTGGCCCAATTGCAAGAGGCCCGATTTCAGTGTCCCGTCAATGTATGGTGTGGTCTATGAGTCAGCAGATCACTAACCACACTTTTAGGTCGATTAACTTTGTCTGCAATTGCCCTTATTGAAAGTTTATCATGACGTAGTTTCACGATTAACTCACGAATAGAAGTAAGTGTATATACTCCTCGAGGCATGTTGATAGAGCGGATGTTGCATCGATAATGACTGCAAGTGTGCTTAACCCAATGTACATAACTCTTTCTGGGGCAACATTGTTTTTTTTCTAAAAAAAATGGAAAAAAAATGAAGTGTCCGAAGTTTTTTGTCCAGACTAAATTCTTACTATTACAATTCATTTGCTTGTAAATTTTGTTTTATTTATCCTGAACAGCTGAAATTTTAACACAATTTAGCTATGACATGTTGCTCAGCTTGTGTTAAATTACACTTCAATGCCTTCAATAATATTGAAATATTTAAATATTGTTTTATGAGTTTTTAGGTGTCCGAACCATTATGGCCGCTACTGTAGTAGACCACCTGTGACTATCTGGATCACCTAGTTTTGAGAGGATTAGTTTTAATGAATTTTTATCGATCATCCCATGGGAATCACAAGTCTGATAACAAGAGGAAGTAGATACAAAAGACGGTCGGTAGAAGTGGCAATAAGGAAGGAAGTATAGTCGCTAAAAAACGAAAGAGGTCGAAATGGTCCTGAGGCTAAATAAACCTAATAGAAAATATTTTAGGCAAAAAGCCGATACCCTCCAATGCTCTCTGCTACAGATATTCGATATTTGTCTAATATTTTCCGGTTGGTAGGTAAACCCCTTGTGGGGAGGAGGAAGGGGCTCTCAACCTTGTGGCTATAGGATGGGCTGAACTGGCCAACATAGCTGCTCATGATGTGCCCCCTGAAGCGAACTGCCACTCATTCGCATCATTTTCGGGCCGCCTGGCAAATTCTTGTGACACAAAAAGCGGCGCGATTCTCAATTACTCGCCCCATAGCTACGTCATCCTTAACGAGAGCCTATTTCCGATAACGCGAGCTCTTAAAGCCTGGCCCTGAGAGGCCGATAATTTTTGGGGATGACGAAATTGGATCGCTTTAGGATGCTGCACAGCAACAACTCTGGAGTTATTAATGTTATTTTGGAGCTGCCAGAACCATTATTATTGAAGATAATTGAAAAGGTCTTTTGAAAATGCTGCATAGCATCAACTCTTGAGTTATTAATATAATATGCAACTGAAGGGCGAAAATTCTTGTCCTTTCTCAAGAGTTAGGGCAGATAATCTCCTTTTCATGGTTGGCTCAAGACACCTCTCGCTGCCCAACTGGGTTGCAACCCACTTGATACGTAGGCCGGGATGCACAGGCTCCAAACTCGCAGGATTTACAAGGTTCAAAGGGTAACCAAAGTATTCTTAATTTTATATCGCACATAACTCGTAGCTTTCTTGTACATAGTAAAGATGGTTTTTGTGTTAAACATTGCCTATTTACCCTATTGACTTCTTTGCTATCGATATTCAAGCTATCAACAACATTTTATCAATATTTATTAACTCAAAGTAGGTCGAAAGACGCGCACTATTTATTTACAAATGCCATGATTGTGTGAGCGTTCTCAGTGTCGGCGACAGTGCAATATTATACAGAAGATCAATTGACCAGCGTTGTTGATACTAAATGGTCTTTCACACAATATAATGCAGTATAGATAAATTTCGCACAATATAAATATAGAGGTCAAAAAAGAAAATGAACAGTATGAAAATAAAAATTTAATAACCAATGAGTTGAGAATTAGCGATGCAAATCATTGATATCGAGTAAATTACGTCTTGGAATATCAGTGAAACATGCGTTACGCGGGATTCACACTTTTTAATGAGTTTTTTCGAAAGTTCTCGTTCTCTGCACCACCCTCTATGCTAAGATACTTTCAACACGTGTAACTTTTCCCAGTTACTACAAAACTGCCTACTAAACGCACTTAAAATTACGAAAGCCAAAGTTGCGTGACATGAGTTTTCAAGATTGAATACCGAAAACAAAGAAATCAATAAGGCAAATGGGCAATATTTAACACAAGAACTACCTTTACTATGTACTAGAGAGCTACGAGTTATACGTGGTATAAAATTTAGAATACTTTGGTTATCCTTCGAACATTCAAGATCCTGAGAGTTTGGAGCGTGTTCGGCTGGGATAACTGCACGGTCAGTACCAGCCGCCAAACCTCTCCAAGGTTACCCAACCTCTATTCTTAGTAGGCAGCCTCTAGAACTGTGGGAGAGGCAGCAGTAATCCTATTGATATATTAGTTGAAAAAATCAAATAAAAGGGTCATGCATCACCCGATCTCAACACAGAGACTAGTAATTATTGTGCTGACGTTAACTACTAGGAAAAAGTTTGCTTACAGCAAAATTTCTTAGGGTCCCACATGTATTAGACGATCCTAACACGATCAAGTAGAGAGCAAAACGATTTTGCAGTAGTGAAAAGCTAGGTTCCGCTCTGAGTTTTACTGTACCCTAGCCGATCCTAACACGATAGAATAGCGATCGTATTGATTTAGCGGCTGTCACATACTAATTTTCACTCAGGGTTTTACCTAAGCTGATCGTAAATAAACAGCGTGGTGATGCCACTGATGTCGCTATTGACAAAGCGCTCGTTATTTGCCGGAATACAAGCTTGTTGAAGGGGGGGAGGGCAAGTAGCGGTACAAAGAAATGAAACCAATAAAAGAATTTACAATATTTTTCCTGTCGCTAAGAGACTGGTACCAATAACTTTGTAATATATTTACAAAGAACGACGAGTGAGCTTGAAAACATCAATAAATACTCAATGCCAGTGAGCCACACAAAGGAGTTAAGTAACATATTGCTCTCAAGCGGGATGAAACTGTCATATGATACGCGCTGAATATCCGCGGTTCGATATTTGCTACCTGCATTAATTTTCCCGAAGTGAAGGCCATTGCCGATGAGAGCACAAAATGCAACACATTCTTTGAAAGTCTTCCGATCACGCTGCCGCAGGCACAATGTAATACTGTGCAAAAAAGTTAATGTTTCAGTCGTCACTACAGCTAGTGCCGATGGCAGTTTCGAATTTTCGAATATCTTGCGTAATTTGGAAGAAGTTTTAATTCGTTAAGACGTGTGTTTTGAGGCGACTACCAAACACGTTTAATTCTTGTCCCGTAAACAGAAACTTGCGAGTACATTCCAAGAACAATGAACGTTTCATATTTTGTGCTCTAGCGGGCGGTGGCCTTTCTGCGAATAAACATCAGTTAACGAGAGCTACTATTGCAGTGAAGGCAATGTTGTCAGATGTAATCCGAGGGCAAAATAGAAAACGAAACCAAAGGATGATTTCATGCAGCTAGATACAATGCGCAGTACATGTTGGTCCTGGTAATACCCGATACAAGCAAGAGCTGGCGTATAAAAATTTTACGCGCCATAATATTTGCTGTTGTCTCCCCTTGTGAATTTTTCCGAGCGTAAAGAACACACGTAGTGTTCTGGGGCATACTATGGTGAAGTGGCATTTTCTTTATTAGTTAGTCCCAGTTTATTTATCGCCATAAAAAGAAAGTTTAAGTAAATGCGGCTTCACTAGGCCGAAAAATACACAAGTACATAAAGTTGCCAGAGGTCAATTTTCCCCGTTTGGTAAAAGTGCATTGAAATTTATCTTCGCGTTCTGTGATTCACTGGGCTTCAATCTTCGACTAACGGTATACTGGAAAACCGTGTAACCTCACTGTCGTATAATTACCTCCGCCAAGGAGGCTATGTTTTCGTCGTGTTTGTCTGTCTTTCTGTTTGTCTGTCTGTTTGTGCGTCTGTCTGCCTCTCTGTCTGCCTCTCTGTCTGCCTCTCTGTCTCTCTTTCCGTCACCCAGATAACTCAAAAAGTTATGTACCGATTTAGACGAAATTTACAGGGATTGTTAGGTATGTTAGGAGGAACAGATGATTAACTTTTGGTGAAGATATGTCTATCCGTTTGTTTGTTTGTCAGCCTCATTTTTCTCAATGCCATAACTCAAAAAGTTATGGATGGATTTTTATAAAATTAACATGAGTTGTTAGGGATATAAAAAAGAGTAAATAATCAAATTTTGGTAATGATCCGTTCTTTCGTTCGTTTGTCACTATTTCGAATTTTATGCTTGTTAGCACAATAACTCAAAAAATAATGAATGGGTATTTATGAAATTTATAGGGGTTGTTAGTAATGTTAAAAAGACATAATGATGGCGGAGGTATGCGCTCTCAGAGTGCTCTAGTTAAAGTATTGCATTTAGTTTTGGAATGTATATGCACGGATTTCTTACGAAAATAACATCGGATGCAATAGCCGGAACAGACAGGCGGAAATAAGACCCTAGTATACCACGTCGGTAAAGGGGCAGGTGCAATTGTTGTAGTTTCGCAGGGGGAGGCTCCGGAGGGGGTCGAGCAAGTGGCGGAAGGTATGTAGAGGAAGGAAGAGAGCACGGGAAGTGAAGTACAGAATAATAAAGGACTGTCCCATAGAGAGGTGGGAAGGAGCGAGGTGGGATGGGCAGGACATTCGAATAAGGGGTTCACAATGAGAGGGCCATCGTGGCATTCGGGGCAGGAGTCTGAGTCTGCTTTCCTGACCCTGTGGCAAGACATTAGGACAGAGCAAGAGCCTCAACGTAGCTGCGATAGGGCAGAGCGAGCAGCCCGTGAAAGAGCAGTCTCCTCAGGCGAGATCTCCGGTGGAACGGCGCCCAAAACCTTGCTTACAGAGCGACAGTCTACTGAAGCTCGCACGGCAGACCGATGGAGGGAATAGATAGCTGCACGGTACTCTTTAGATGACATGATATTATCTGTTAGCACGTGGTTGACGTCAGAGTGGAATCTGGTTGCCAGGTTTTGGCGGATACGTCGACGACCGGCCAGTGCGGTGACGACAGAGTGGGCTGCGTGGTCAGGACGAAGGGCGGAGATGAGGTATTGGCGGCACTGAAGGTTGAGAGATTGGTCGACCCTTAATAATTGGGATTCTGAATGGAGATGATCGATAGATACCATGCCAAGGCAACCGGTCGCAGAGCAGCGTTTTGAACTGTCTGGAGCGGCTGAATCGCGGAATGGCGAGCTCCAGGTTACCAGACTGGGGCCGCGTAGGTGAAAAGGGGTCGGATAAATGCCTTGTATGCGAGAAGCAGAGTCTCCTTGCACTGGCCCCAACGTGTGCCAGCTAGGGCTTTGAGCAACCTAAGGCGGTTGGAGGCTCGGGCAGTGATAGAAGTGATGTGGGGTGTAAAAGTAGTATGGGTGTCGAAAGTGATGCCAAGGATCTTGAGGCGGCGCTCCAGAGGTAGGACAGTGCTGTTATCAGTGATTCGAGAGTCAAGTCCAGACTGATGGCTGTCGGTCGTCCACAGTGTTGAGTTGGATTTAGAGGTTGAGATGGTGAGGCCCTTGGCAGCTGCCCAGTCACTGATCAAATCCGAGTGATCTGATAGAGCGGCTGCAGCGGTGAGAGGGCGGCGATGGGACGACACGACAGTGAAGTCATCGGCGTATTTCACAAGGGGACGACAGAACTGGCCCCGAGGTATGGAGAAATCAGAGACGTAGAGGTCGAAAAAGGAAGGCGACAGAACAGAACCTTGAGGAGCCCCAGTGTTGACAGTACGGAATTGAAAACAAAAGCCGTTATAGAGGCAGCAGGCTGCGCGGCCCCTGAGGTAAGCCGCGAGCCACCTGACAATATTATGGTGGAGCTTGGCGTTAGAGACCGAGCTATGAGAACTTCAGTGGGAACAGTGTCAAATGCTTTGCTGAGATCAATCAGCAAAGCCACCGTGCGGTCAGGGGGTTTGGGCTTGTTCATGCCATGGGAAGCTTGGAAGGAAATGGGTAGCAGAGCAGATGTTGTGGAATGCATAGTTCGGAAGCCATGTTGGTGAGGAGAGGGTTGGAATGCCTCATTGATGAAAGGCAGCAGAAGGCGCTCCAGAACCTTGGCAGTAGGGCACAGGAGCGATATTGGGCCGCAGGAGGTCCCTTTTTCCGCAGATTTGGATGGTTCTAGAATGGCGATTAAGATTGCCAATTTCCAAAGAGCGGGGATACAGGTGTGAGCAAGGGAGAAGGGGGAGAAGGAGGAAGTGGGGAGGGAGTGGTGCACATTCTGGGGCAAATCCAATCATTGATGAAAGGCGCTCCAGGTAAAGACGTAAAATCTGTTTTAACTTACAAGCTATTCAATGTCTTTTCTGAGGATGAGTCCAACAAGGTCAGTCCAACGATAGGCCGAAATATAAACTGGGTGGCTATGGTTAAACTTTCAATATGAACTTTTGTGGGCTCTACATCGGTGAGACTAGCCCTTCAATTATTGCTATCTGAACTACACAATGATGTCCCTTTAAAACCATAAGTTATTCGTGCCAGAAAGGCACCAGAAACGAGAATATACTGTTAAAATATCATCCGAACATTCAGAGAGAAGACAACCACCGTATTATTGTTCCTTTGGCGCGGCGCGATCCCTGCTTGGGTTTTCAACCTTGCATGTGATTTCGACGAGAAAGATATTTTCAACTCACCGCTACGCAGGTTGGGCGATACGTCCTGTCTATCGTATGATACACACATGATACAGATAAAATAACAGTTAAAACTCGAGAACTCGGTAAGCGCATACCTCCGCCATGCAAGGCAACGTTAACGAAAAATTCAAATTGGGTCTGAAACTAGGATTTCCTTCTCATCAGCACCAACATCTGGTCATATGTGCCTTTCGATAATAATAACAGTTTCTGCAATTTTCTCCAAGATCCGTTTAAACTGTTTCAGCTTTGTTACTGACAGACATTGTGACAAGCAGTTAAACGTGCAAACAGACTAACCGATCATCACCAAACAATTCTTACAATTCCTGTAAATTTCATAAAGATTCGTTCAAAACTTTTGAGTCATTTTGTTAACAAACATAATATCGTACACAGAGACAAAGCAACAAACAGATCATTACAAAAATTTGGTCGTTTACTCTTTGTGATATACGTAGCAGCTCATGTAAATTTCGTGAAAATCCGTTCATAACTTTTTGAGTAATGGTACGGGCAAAAAAGAGGCAAACGAACGGTTGAACGAATTTTCACCAAAAGTTAACCATCTGTTACTCCTAACATGCCTAACAGTCCATATAAATTTCATAAAGATCCACCCTTAACTTTTTGACTTATCTTGCTGACAGACAAAACACAGAGATATACTACAAATACATTACCTCCTTGGCGGAGGTAAATATTATTACTCGTACATCAATAACACGCAGTAGAATTCTATACCTTCAAAAGCACACGTAATTGCTATCAGAAGCACACGAGAGAGGTTCTTACCAGCACACGGGGACTGGCAAACAATACGTAATCCAATGGTAAGGACAGTAATGCAACAGTAACCTTCCGTTAGTACTGTAATTCATCCTTGAAAAATACAAATTTCTCCTTGAGTGAGTAGAGCACGACACGAGAGCATGCTAGGTACTCACAACAACAGCCACGCACTAATGGCAAGTTCGCATGCAATACGACAAGGACAGTACTGCTGCAGCAGACTCCCTTTAGGTAGTACCGTATCCCATACTTTAATACACAAGCATAGGTTTTCCGGACAACTATGAGACGAGCGCAGGAGGCAGGTACTCACCACCACGCAGGGACGGGAAGATGAACTTCCACAGCAGGGACTCGGTGCTCCACTGCCACTGCATTAGGTACTGCATCCTGCCGTCGAGCGTGCACTTGTGGCGGTGCAACGCAGGTATGACGTGCTGGTCGTGCACCTGGGCCTCGTATGGAGTTTGCATCACTGAAGAAAGAGGAAAAGCAATTTCATTTATTTCTCCTCCAGGGCAGAGGCTCCCATTATTTAACACTGTTGCGCTTAACCCATTATTGCCCTGAATGCTGCGTTTTTTTCTCGTAAAAAGTAAGGAAGTTTATAACTTTCTGTACAATATTCAAAATATGACTGTGTCAATGGATTGACCTAATATTCAATCTCCTGTCATGCATTATATAGCATGCAAATACTGTACTGTATATGTAGAGGCTGGTTTAATAATCCTGTGTATACGGTTTGCGAGAAAGCATGCGGACAAAGATTTGCGTTGCTGTATAGCTATAACTTCGGGAACATATGCAATAGAGCTCAGCCGTACACGAAACAAATTATTATCAGACATATGAGACCGCCTCATGTACAGCATTATAATGGCGGCGTAGAAGATGCTCATCCTATAAAAGTAAAACTGACAATTATACACACATTTACGACGCTTTTGATGGCGCAAAGATGTTTGTAAATGAGAGTTCACGGTGCCGAATTCGCAATAAGATAGCGTAAAAGGATATTCGGTTTGAAGATACAACTTCAGCTAGGTTGAACACGCAATGCTGCTATATCTATTGTGTTGAGGAGTACGACATAAGTTCGTTCATGCCTCCCACGTCACTGCATCCAGCGTTTGAGAGTCCGAAACAGAGACATATGGTCTACAGAGACTAATGTGAAACCCATGCACGAGGTTTTTCCTCTTGTGGATTTAAGCAACCAGCTTACAACTTTCTCACCTGCCCTGACACGGACAGGTAGGGACAGCAAGGCTCCACCCTGGAAGCTCCCAACGCAGGTGTAAGTGGAGGCG
The DNA here is from genome assembly GCA_001587735.2 of Parhyale hawaiensis. Taxonomy (NCBI): domain Eukaryota; kingdom Metazoa; phylum Arthropoda; class Malacostraca; order Amphipoda; family Hyalidae; genus Parhyale; species Parhyale hawaiensis. The sequence goes on from LQNS02277999.1 coordinate 4,702,322, forward strand.
TGCAGGTTCGGGCTGTAGGAGTGGCTGGTGAAAGGGTAGAACACCAGACTACCGTTGCTTGGCAGTGATATCAATCCAGGTACCTGAGAAATATTGAAAAAATAATCAAAATTCACATTGCGATGGCCTACCGTTTTTCCATTTAGAGAGTGTAATAGTAGCATTTAAATCGCAAAATATATACCCGTATATCCATTTAGATGTAGGTCATGTAGTAACAGCCTCTAAATATGAAATAATATATTAATAATTAAATAATGCGTAAGCATTAGCTTCCCTGACTCATGATTAGAGAGAGGAAGAATTGATGAACACACAGAATGTTAATAGACACATGGAACAATGCACAATGAGTGCAATTAAAATGCATGCAGAGAACGTCGGAAAGAAGAGGAAGAACGTAGTATTCAATTCTAGAAAGAGTCCAAAAATGGAATGAAGCAAAGTAATCGCGAGAGAAAGATACATTTGAGGGCTAACTAAGGTATGTCTACGGTCACTTACGGGTCCCTTGTGCTAGGCACGTCTCCCCATAGCAAGAGATGGGCAAACCTATGTAACATAACCCATGCTATGCCCCTCCAAGGATTAGTAGCGTGATCTTTGTATCAAAAAATTACATTCGTATTTACATTTAAGTCATGTAGTATTGGTATTTTTAAATAATGCATTAATATCTACATCAAAACATTACGGGTACAACAAGTAAAAACAATGAAATACTGTGCAGTAGCTAATATAAAGAATATTAACAGTAACTAATACTGTACTATTATATTGAACAGTTTAGACCTCCGTTTTCGTTACAACGGCAGTTTAACACAGAAAAAGAAATAATGGACACAAAGTATGTCGACAGATACGTGGAACCCAAGCACGAGGGTGTTCCCACACACGATAAATACTCATGAGAGCATCAAGTCGGGAAGGAAGAGGAAGAATAGAATAGAGAATCATCACTAAGAGTATGAATACGGAAGGAAGCAAAGTGGGCACGACCGACAGACGTCCTGGAGGGCTGGTCAAGGCTAAAGAAATCTAGGGTGCCCCTAGGCGTTGCGAACCTAACTAACCTAACCCTATGTTCAATAACCTACTGTATGTCCCCTAATGGGACAGTACCTAATATTTAAATAACACTTCAGTATTAACAACTTGGAAAAAATGTTAGTATCTACTGTACATCTAAATAAAATGAAAGCATTTACAATTAGACAATGTCACGTTAAAAATTTTGAATAAATATGCTAGCGTTCAAGTAATATGATACAGTATGTGTTTAATTTAGGCACTTTTTTATTCTACATATGAACAGCGAGTATTCGTTATGAACCATCTCCGTGTGTGCATTTTTTTTTTTATTACACGGAAAATTGTTAATTGATGGTATTCGACATAGGTACTTGCGAATCGTGAGTAGGAACTTAATTAGCCATACGGAACAGCTAGAACAAAAAATTTTGAGCCTAATAAAAAAGATGGACTGTAAGGATCACTTCTCGTAAATAATGTGGTTTAAGTTAAAATTAATAATGTACTATAGGTGACTTCGGAATCACTATTACAAACAAGCTACAACACAGTCAGCATGTTGACAAGAGTGTGAAATGGCACGCAGAGTACTGGGATTCATCACTAGAAATTTTGAATACAAGTCGAAAGACACCATCATTCTCTTGTACAAGGCGTTAGTGCGGCCACACTTAGAATTTGCTGTTCAAGGTCGCCACATCTGTGTAAAGATATCGATAACATGGAAAGACTCCAACGCAGAGCAACGAAATTGATACCTCAGCTGCGAGATAAGTCGTATGAATGTCGCCTAAAAGAACTGGGTCTGATCTCTCTCGAGCAAAGACGTCTCAGGGGGCAACTAATAGAAACATTCAAGTATTTGAACGGCTTCAACGACGTACCTACAACGGGG
>LQNS02277999.1:4705107-4722833 GCA_001587735.2 Parhyale hawaiensis
AGTATGTCGACAGAAAAACGGGGAACCCATGCACGAAGGTGTTCCCAAACAGGATCAACGCGCATGGGAACAGCAAGTCGGGAAAGAAGAGGAAGAACAGACAACAGTAAGATCAGTAGGAGTAAGAAAGTGGAAGAAAGCCAAGTGGGCACGAAAGACATACGTCCCGAAGGCCTAGCTAATGACTAAGGTAACCTACTCAAACCCCCTGGGGGCGCTACTCCCCATAACATAGGATGGGTAAACCTAACTAACCTAACCCTATGGCCTATGGCCCATCCTATGCCCCCGGAGGGGAATGGCAATAGCTCATAGAGTGCCGGGCGTATGTTCCGGTGTCTCTTTGGGAATGGGCCTATTGGTTCGTCTACTGCCGCCTATCTAATATAATCTAATCTATTACATTCTTACTGATATGTATCAATACCATTTCCAATGTGCTATAACATCAATATATTCATGCTATCGTTGCATTTTCTCTAAAAAGGATGAAGGTATTTACGCAATTTAATCCATCACAATAAATATGGTGTATCTTAAGGGAAGCTCAGTTACAGAATAGCAAGTAGAAATATCTGTAATTAAGACACTTACGCTCGTGACAGGCAAAGTGCTGTCGTGTTGCCAGGAAATTTGCACAGCGGTCGCCAGGCCTCTAACTTGACAGTCTACGTGTCCTCCAGTTGAGTTGCTGAATACCACCTTCCGTGGAGGCTCTGAGAGCCACGCAAGTTGTCCATTTCTTATATCCGAGATACCATCCGACATTCTACGATCCTCCAGTTCGTAGTCACTGCCCAAAATGGTCTCGTGTTTTCCCCAAGTGTCAGCGTAACCAGAGTTTCCACCACTTCGTGTGGCAATGTTAGCTCTCTGAGAGCTGCGATATCCAGCATGGTCATACTGATGACCTTTGTTGGCAGAAACACCAGAAGGAAAGTTCAACCATGATGGAGGCGCGCTGGAACCAAGTCCATAGTTGTTTTCCACAAACGGCGACCGCTTGGTTCTCAAGTCTGAATGATTTTTGCTGGCCGACATATCAGCAGAAAAGTTCAACCACGAAGGAGACACGCTTGAACCAAGTCCCGAGTTGTTTTCCACAAACGGCGACCGTCTGGTTCTGGAGTACGAAGTTCTTTGGCGGGGCAAGAAAAGGAATCTGGGACAACCCGTCGGTTGTCGGCACTGGAGGGCACTAGAGTTCCAATGAGGCTCGATAGGAACCGATTCGTTTCCGCGATGCGGGAGGGAAAAAACGGATTCTTGTAATACTGTCTTAGAAGCTGGTGAGGGAGATGCTGCAGTTCGATCGGAAGTCAGCCGCATTCGTCCATTCACTTCAGTGCCTGCAAGTAAGACACGAAATAGCCCTTAGTTCAGCGAAACGCCTTATCAACCATGCAGCATGTAAACATTTAAAAACTGAAAATATCTAACTTATGACAACTGTACGAAACATATGACGAAGTACAGGCGATAAACAAGCAAATTCAAAACCGTCAGTATAATTTGCTCGAACGATACAAAAATGCTAGTGGATCACCACATAATTGAAAATAAGAATTATTTAAGCCGAATAACAAGCAAGTTATTACGAGCATGAAATAAAATATAAAACCCAAGCTAAGCTTATCAAGATACATAAAAAAAATTGACCTTAAGCTGCCGTGATACTGACTCATACAAGAGCTACACGAAGGTCAAAATACGCGTCACAGTGGAAAATTTGACGCCCCAGTTTGCGGTGAACGTCACAGATGTGGGAGACGGTAGGAGCTGCTCAGACTGTCGAGCCCAGTAAATAAATCGCATTGGCGAAAAACACGGCCTCTATATACTTCCTTCATACTTCATTCCAGTCACAAACCGGCCGCTTTATACCCAAGCCATGGCGCAGCGTTAGCATTCAGTAGCGCCTTTTTGAGAGACAAAAACTTGCGAAAAAAAACTGGGATGCGCCTCGGCAACCCAGCTGAGCGAACGGATGTCCATTGGAAGGAAGGAAGGAAGGAAGAACCCACTTTATTTCTGCGGCGGACGCAGCAAGCGTGTTTCTTTGGAACCACTGCCTTGAATAATGCAACAGGTGACTTCCCTTAACGCTGACTGGGCGCCAGTGTCTAAATTACATTGCTAAACTCCATTTCGATACCAGAGCTGTTGCCCCAAATCGAGACCGAAGGAATGTAAACAGGACGAGTGCAAGAAGTTCGCCCATTGGCACCAAAACGGGTATTTGCCGTGTTGTATATATACTTATACTGAGAAACGTGTAGTCCCAGGCGCCAGCTCGCTTTCCCCGTGCACTGGCGGAAGATACCTGCCTTGGCGAGCATTTCCATTTGGTACATTGAGAGCGTTCTGGTTTCGGCACTATACTTTTCTCAGTGTACAGCCCTATAGCTCCAGCAGTCGGTGGTCGACTGTAGCTGCGCACTTCTCTAGGGCTACCGGGCATACATTTACAGTACGAACCGGTGTCGTGAACGACGGTAGCGCGCCCCGGAAGCGCTGTCGTCTCTCACGATGATTTGTGTGCGTGTTTGTGTAAACAGATCGTGTGCGCGTGAGCGCCGTTCTAGTTGGTGCGCCGCGCTGCTCGCTGTATCGTTGATTAAGTTGGGTTGGGTTAGGTTAGGTTAGGTAATGTTGGGTAACGTTAGGTAAGGTTAGAAAGGTTACACTGGGTTAGGTTAGGTTAGTTTAGACTGGGTTAGGTTAGGTTAGTTTAGGTTGGGTTAGGTAAGGTTAGGTTAAAAGGTTAGGTAAGGAGGTTAGGTTAGGTTTACCTAGGTAGTATTTATTTTAGTGGTGGCGCACGCAGAGAAGCTTACGTGAACGCAAAATCGTCGTGAGAGACGATAGTGCGCCCCGGAAATCACCCGAAGTCTGTACGACACACACACACCCATACACCTATGTTATCCGGGGCCACAAGATACAATTGCACGCTCATCTTTAAGCGGAAGGTCAGCTCGCACGTCATTCATGCTATTGACGCAAAAGCTGAACGTCTGTTCATAAGTTGAGAGTACGACAGTCTAGAGTGGCCTGGGCATTCGACAGAACATAACTAATCAAGAGAGAAAAGGCTATGATATCCGTACAAGTGGAGGTGCAGTTGGCACGAAGCGAAACACCTCGTTAACGAAGAACAACCAGGAAAAGAAAAAAAAACGAAATGGAGTCTGTAAGTTATAAAAGTTGGAAACGGCAGAAAGCAAAGTGGGCACATCAGCAGGAAAAATGTCCCGAGGGCCTAGCTAAGGCAACAAACCTACGGTTTCTCCCAATGCGAAGGGGTGAAACTCCCCATACTATTAAATCACACCAGACTGGCGACGTGGGAAAGGAGAAACTCCATGAGTTTGACAAAACCTCACACCACCAGCCCAGCAAGAGGAAAAAAAACAAACCCCCATGCCACAAGCCCAGCGAGAGGAGAAAAAAAGAGAAGATCCGCGATCACAGATTAGCTCTGTGTACAGATCGTTTAAAACTTTAAAGCTGATAATACCCGCATCAAGACAGAGCCATCAAAACCATTCCAAACATCCACACACGATGAAAAAAACGAACGAGAATACTAGCCCGTAGGGCATCGTAATGGTTCCAAGGCAAACTCATGAAGAGCACAAGTACGCGGAGTAAAACCTCACCTGAACAAATGGATCCAGAAGAAAATCAAACAGTGGATGACAAGGACAGTTATAAACAAAAAGCAGACCCCACCTACTCTCCGACGATGCGCCAGATTACAAGGCACAACTCCATCCAGCATGAACGCAAATCGACGCACCACTTTGTCAGGCACACACAAATGACAATTGGCAGTAGAACCCCAGACTACGGAGCAGCATTCCAAACGAGGGAGGAGATAGCAATTAAAGCAGTGACGTGTCAAATCTACCGAGCCTCATAAGACCAATTTACTGCGATGCACGTGAGGCAACCGATCGAATGTGGGCTCAAACGTCAACTTTTGATCAAAATTGACACCCAAAATTACCAAGTCATCAATTACAAGAAGTGACACACCAGCCAGTATGCGTGCAGGGAAAGGAGGTCTCACTGTATGCGACCTGGACACGAGCATTGTCTTAAGGCGGGTACTCACGCTCATGCAAACTTGACAAGTATGTTTGCACAAGTTTTTGATCTAGTATTGGGATATTGCCCTTTACCACCATACGCACAAGTATACTTGCACAAGTCTCCAGTTGAACTCTATTTTTCATAACATGACTTCACTTTTCGAAGGCTACGCAACTACTAGCCGTGATTGCTGCAAGTGTTGCCAAATTGAAGAGACATCTAGGTTCTGAAAAGCATGTTCTCGACGTTAGTATTTCTTCTGGTAACCCGCAATAAACGTCGATGATCCACTATAAATTTTTGATAGGGCAACGCTGATTGCCCAACGGTTGGTAGATGTCATTTGCAATTAAATAGTTAACCGTAGGTACTTCTAAAACCCTAGTAAAACTTGAAATACTACTACCACTACTACTAGTACAAAGTATTCTGTGCAGAACTAGCAAACTTGCAACTGTGGCTTGATAGCAAGCGCGCGGGTTCGGTACACACGCTACGGTAGACTTGTACAAGTCAAAGTTTGGCTTGAGGACATGATTAAAATTCAAACAAGCCTCAAGTCACTGCGCATGTCTAATACTTGCGCAAGTCAGGTCATACTCATGCTCATGTTTGCTTGTTCAAGTCACTTTCGCAAGCATACTTGTCAAGTTTACTTGAGCGTGCGTAGGGGCCTTTAGTCTTGCCCGCATTTAGCCTCATCCCCCACCTAGAATACCACGAATCAATCACTTCCAAATCATGTTGGATGGATTCTGAAACCTCCAACGTATCACTAGGTTTATCGCAAACAGCTAGCAAAGAAGCATCATCAGCGTAACCAACAAGTAAATTATTAACAAGATGAAACAGATCCGCTGTATGTACAATGAATAACAAAGGGCCCAGAACACAACCCTGTATGACACCAGAAACCACATACAATATCTCACTCTTCTTCTCCATCAGCAGCTACACATTGACGTCTGCCTGATAAAAACTGACATTACCGCGAAAACTGAACCACCAATACCCATCAATCTCAGCTTATGGAGCAGCATAAAGTGATTCACACGATCAAAAGCAGCACTGAAGTCAAGCTGTAACAACCTTGCCTCAAGACCCCCATCAAGAGCCAGTTACAACACATGAGATATTAGAAGCAAAGCATCACAAGTTCCCAATCCCTTACGAAAACCATACTACTGTGTTGGGGAAGGACACCCTGCTTCTCACAAAAGCTACCCAACCTCGACGCAATCACCCTCTCACAAACTTTCGACAAAATAGGCGTGACAAAGCCCCTCGGAACAGGCGTCACGTGAGCCACACGCCAGCATTCCCGGAAAAGAGCCTAGCCGTAACATCCGACGGAACACGGAAGAAAGCAAGGCTACGAGCACACCAGCCACCCTCCGAAGAGAGAAAACATACCTGACGGATCAGTGCCCCCCATAGGGGTCCAAGTCAAGAAGATGGCGGAGCACTTCAGAGGAACTGAAAGCAAAACCGGAGAACCTCGACTCGGGAGCACATGCCAAAGGAATGTGGTCCCGGCTCTGCTTATCATCAAAGTAGCGCAACAAAAGGTCCCCCTTGGCAGCGGGGTCCGCAACAAGATCACCACCAGTACCAATTAAAGGAGGCACAGATGAGCTCACACCAAGCACAGCGCTCTTCAAGGTGAACCACACTTATGTGCGCTAACAGACGAGGCTAACAACTCCCTGGACCTCAAATTGTGTTCCCTCATAAGTAGCACCAGCCCGACGCTGCAGTTCCCCTAAACGCTGAAAGTCAACAACAGACCGGCTACTACGCTATCGGGCATATGCCTCCCGCTTCAACTGGTGCACCCTCCCACAAGCATCATTAAACCAGGGCTCATCGCCTGTCCTGACCGTAATGAAGCGGGAAGGGACATAGGCGGGCACCATGTCAGAGAAAAGTCGATGCAAAGGAGACCCAGGATCACGAGACTCGCTCACAGCACCCCAAATGTAGCGCAAGGATGGCGTCATAGACGGCGTCCCAATTCACTCTGGACTTCAAAAATATTTCAGTGGCTCTGGGGACCCGCTGACGGACTTGTAGCGTAGCAGAGAGGGCACTGTGGTCCGAGGAAACAGTGGGACACACCACTGACACTCCAACAAAATCAGGAACATTAGTCATCAGTAGGTCAAGAACACCTCCCATCAAATGGGTGGGACTGTCAACAAACTGCTCACAACCATAGGCACTTGCAAAATCGAAGGCTGCATGTTCATGGCAATCAGCCCTCCCAGAGCCAAACCATTCGCAAGTTGACAATTAAAATCGCCCGTAAAGCCAAAAGCAGAACGTCTATCCGATGACTGAATCCTAGCCATTGCATCTAAGAGACAGTCAAAGATCCTATCATCTGCAGACGGACTGTGATACACTGAAAACAAATAAAATTTCCTGAATGAGCCACAGACTCGAAGCACCATCAGCTCACAACACGGACACTCATATTCACTTTGTCTAGACACAACAACACCCTTTCGAACGTAAGCAGCCAGAGCCATAAATCCAGGCATGAGTCTCGTAACCGCATCACTTGTTTTTCAAAATTCGGGAACATCAGTTCAGAAACATGACGATGGCTTGAGACGAGCGTCTGCAAATATATCACCAGATCATAATTGGAAGAGACTACGGCGAGCTCAGCCATTTTACCATAGAGACCCCGAAAATTAGTGCAAAAAAATGCGGGAGGAGCGAGATCCAGAACCACGAGGACCGGGGTTCTCCTCAACGTGCGGATATCTAACTATCAGGCACGCAAAGAACAATAAATAAACAGACACCATAAACAAAGGAAATCATCAAAAAATTACAAGACAAACAAATCAACAGTCATGATAGCTACGAAAGCGGCCAGCTATCCACGTGCTCCAGACCCTGCCATCACCAGTACGGGCTTTGGCTGAAAAGAGGAAGAAGAGAAAGGAAAGGAAAAGAGCCTCAGGAGGTACTAACTGATGGAAGAGAGAGAGAGAGAGAGAGAGAGAAGAGCAGACCGCGGAAGATTGAGTACCCAGCTATGGGACCAGCATGTTCATCGCCTCTCAAGATCACTTTTTCAGCAGGAATTGCGGCTAGCTGCAACATCCCCTGAGGAGAAGGCACTCGGGACCCTTGAGTTTGTGAGGCCCAAATATATTGTGGGAGGCAGAGGGCCCGCCAGAATATACCCTTGAGGCAAGGACTACTACTAACCAATAGTATAATAGTAGTCCTAGCCCTGAGGGTATGTTGGAACCTTGGAACCTCCATAACGAAGGAAGGAGGGGCGAACGTGCGCTCTGAGGTTGTAAACAAATGGAAAAGAAGTGGATGCAGAAGAAATATTGTAAACCCACGCACAGGGTTACTAGGGTCATTCCAAAGCCTACCGAGGATGTACACTAGTAAAAAATAAGTTGATGCTGAGAAAGTTCTGCGCACGGGAACTGCGACTGAAACAAGATAACACTAGAACTTTCCAGAAATGCTACCACTAGCGCACACTGCCCTCAAGGCACGCCTGTTATTCTTCGCCCGTTTCCAAAGTTGACCTGATCAAAAGTTAGCGACATTACTGACAGTTTTGCAGGGAATCTTTGTCCAGAATCTCGCGTTGTTGATGCTTCAAGGGGCAAAAATTACGCGGCCAAAGTTGAACCGCTCGGGACAGCGTTCAACTAACTTGTGAATGAATGGAGAAAGCACGTATCTCATGAATACTTTGGGCCGTTATTTGATTTGCGAGAACACGATTGGACAAAGCTTGTTGGTGATAACCTTTAACAGAATATAAAACAGGAAAACATAAACACGAGTAAGGATATCAATAATAATATGAATAACAGGAATACTTTGCAGAATAATATTTAATAACATGTAATACTAGTTTCAGCCCAGCGAGAATACTTTGCTTTTTATCATTGTTAGTCCCACTGGATCAATCTTATTAACTCTTAAAAAAATATAAAAAATATAGCAATATAGCAATTTTTTCCAACAACGCGTTTCCCCAAGCATTTCATCAAAATAAAAATTTAATTTTCGCTTGGTATATTTATATCGCTTAATTGCCTGCTGTCCTGCTTCGTTGGTTTATCCGTCTTTCCGATGCGATGTTAAGGATTAATCGACGGGAGAAAATTCATCAAGTGAAGAACAAAATGAAGTTGCAGCTACCACATCTTCCTAAGTCCGCTTCGCATAGTTAAGTAGCTAGGAACTATTAGAACTGTTGTGAAATGGTTCATTTGAGCATGTTGAATGAGAGGCTAAATCTTGCATGGAGTTTTCGTTCCCATCGGGCACAACACGGAGGAAATACAAGAGGAGCGAGCTTCAGGCCTTTCTTCCATTAGAACAATGAAGTAAACTTTTACCCAGTTTTGGCTTTGATGACGTCAGCGAGCTACAGAGCTACTGTAAAGAGCACAGCAGCAGATGGTGATATAGACTCGGAGGTAAAATTTACAACATTATTTTGTTTTCGGTTTGATCCATCCATTCGTTCCCTTCCAGGACCAGACTGGCGGAAACAGGGTATTCTTGACGTGGTCACGGGACTTAACAACGCTGCGGATCACGCCAGACTTTGGAACATTCGCTCTATGCTCTTCCAACAATTTCTGAGGAGCTTCAGGGCTGATGTGATGCTTATAGAGGCTAAGATATCGCTACGCGTACTCCACAGCCAGTTTCAGCCACCTAGACTCAGCCATTTCGTCGCTTTCTCGTACTCGCGGAAAAATAATTGACATCTACTTCTCCCATATTACCTCTGAGTATATAATGTATTTTGTTTGCATTCCTTACCTGAATTTCCTCGTGGTTGTTGAAACTTCCTAGCTGTAGAGGCCAGAGCATTTTAAATTCTTATTGCCTACAAATTTCGATCATGGTAGTTGCACAGGATAAAATAAAAACTAGGCCTTTCCGGTGAATTTGCTTGATTGGACTATATTTTTGGGTGATACTTCACATTCCAGTATTTTAAACCGAACTGGCTAGTACTTGTAGAAATTCAATAGATCAAAAGTACTGTTCTCCAAGCATGCCCTCAGACCCGTACCATATTTACAAAGTTTCAAAATATGTTCCAGTTAAACAGCAAATCTTCTACTTATGGCCTGGGCGTAGTAGTAACTTAAACTTGACTCTTACTTATATAGTTCCGCTCCCAAGGCCGTACAAGAATACCTTATAATTCCTCTGTGTAATACTGGAAGCGTAGCGTACATACCGATGGATGGACGTACAGTACCCAGGAGTTTTAATAAGAAGGAGATAGCAACGGCTACGAAGATCTGAAGCAGATTTTACCAGCAAGGCTGAAGGTTGGCTGACGCGATACGTGACTGTCGAAACAGCTGGGAGACTCTTATTGGTGTGAAGGGATGGCTGAGAGGCAGTGATTGATTGGTGGGAATGCAGCAGCCATCGAAGAACAAAGAACTTCCCTGGACAGTACAGCGAAATGTGGCTACGCTCCCTCTTTCTATAGAGAACCTTCTTGTACTGTACGTATGGACTGAACCATAAGCAAGGTAACACATAGGATAAATAACATGTGTAGTACCCGTCCACAATGCTAGTAGCCGTCCTTAATTTTGGCACGAAAAATCTCCCTGAGTGAAAACTAGCAGCGCTACGAAGTTGTACATGGGCTTAAACTGTAGGCTAAGTAGTGGCACACCATCCCTGAATATGACGGGTGAAAAAATAAAACGAAAAATGGTGGTGGTTTTCATATTTTTCACTAAAAACATGAAAAAACGGGAAAACCACTACCATTTTTTATTGCCTCTAAGACTCTTTTGCATCCCAGGTTCACAAGGAAGGAGAGTACCAGGAAGGCGGTACGTTTCATCGTATACTAAAATCGAACGTTTCGGGCATCCTACCCATCATCAGCAAAAACTGTTGAGATAATATATAAGAAATTTACTAACAAGGACTAAAGTTTTCATTGTTTCATTTGTTTCGCCCGTCATATTCAGGGATGTTGCGAACTGCTTAGCCTATAGCTTAAGCCTGGTACAGCTTTTTAGCACGGCTAGTTTTAACACAGGAAGTTTTCTAGAAACAAGGGGACGGCTACCAGCATGGTCGACAGGTACAAGACATATTACCTCACCGTGCCTAGCTATGCATATGTCCCGGGTTCGATTTCTCGAACCACCTACCCTACTATATTTATGAAACTGAAAAAATGGTCGTACTACGAACTGCCTTCCTGGATATTTCCAGGTGCGAGTTGGATTATTAATCTGTGGCATATTGGATAGTAATAATTTCGTGAAGATTGTTGTAAGTTTTCATATAAGAGGTAATCGTTGCAAGTTAAATCCTCGCTGTAGAGGAGCGGGATAGGCTGTAGAGGAGCGGGATAGGCTGTAGAGGAGCGGGATAGGCTGTAGAGGAGCGGGATAGGCTGTAGAGGAGCGGGATAGGCTGTAGAGGAGCGGGATAGGCTGTAGAGGAGCGGGATAGGTTGTAGAGGAGCGGGATAGGCTGTAGAGGAGCGGGATAGGCTGTAGAGGAGCGGGATAGGCTGTAGAGGAGCGGGATAGGCTGTAGAGGAGCGGGATAGGCTATAGAGGAGCGGGATAGGCTGTAGAGGAGCGGGATAGGCTGTAGAGGAGCGGGATAGGCTATAGAGGAGCGGGATAGGCTGTAGAGGAGCGGGATAGGCTGCAGCACTTCGCTTACTGCATGCCTTTTATGCCCCGTCAGTACTGGCCGTGCAGTTGAGCCTCGCTATGCATAAGGTCCGGGGTTCGAGCCCAAGAACCATTTACTGTATTATAGATATTATAAAAATTCGCGGTTTTACTAGCAGGAGCGGAATTTTGCTCTCCCAAATTCATAATGGCACAACTTTCGTTAAATTAATTGTATATCAAGGCCACAGGTACGAGGTACCATTTCTGCAACAAAACCTCTACCGCAAGCAAGAACAATGAAACACTTCCTCACGAAATAATCGCCGTCATTTCTAACGGCTGGTTACTGACGGCCTCCGTTTCCGAGCGGATCGATATCACAGAGGAAAGAGCAGGGGACGTATAGCATGTCGATAAAAACGGGAAACCCATACACGAAGGTGTTCCCATACAGGATCAACGCGCATGGGAACAGCAAGTCGGGACAGAAGAGTTAGAATGGAATAAAGTATGAGTAAATAGGAGTATGAAATCGGGAAGAAAGCAAAGTGGACACAAAAGACAGACATCCGGAAGGCCGAGTTAATGGCTGAGGTAATCTATTGTTTTAAAATATAGACTGTGTTTTTCATGGAAATTTTTATATTACTATCCATAAGCATAGGTTTATGACCAGTTATAAACTGAAAAATCACTATTTTTCATGGATACACTTTGAAGTTTTTTAACTAAAGTTCACTCCTTGATAAAAATAAAGGATGAATGCAAATAATTTCAGTTTAATCAGTTTCTTGACAAAATCACATTTTCAATACCTGGGGTGCACCAGATGATCAAAAACTTAAAACCAGATCATGAAAATTCCAAATGTAGGCAAATTCGTGGATTTCACCTCTGTTAAAGATTGTCAGTCATGGTGCGAAGGTGTCACTATGCCCAAAGCTATAATTCTCCTTTGAACGTGGTCAAAACTCACTTTTTAGTATTGACGGAAGCTCATTATTCACCAAACATCGTAGCAATATCTCCACAATCTTCAGCTCGAATGAGTACCCATGCCATTACTCGATAAAGTAACATACAAGTGCAAGGTCTCTTTCATATTAAAACAATGCCGACGCTTGAAACGAAACAGTTCCGTGTTACTTCGAAATACTGCAGTCCTAGAAAACTTTCCTTCTACCTTAAAGTGTACATACTTTAACTTAACACACAGCACTTCCAATGTGGACGGAAATCTTGCCACAACTTGAGAATAAAATTACTTTCTTGGGTCTAATATCTGCATAAGAAGTCTCGTTAGCAAGGCAAATTTCCGCCAACACGCAAAGCTCATTACAAAGCAACAGACGCAAACTTCCACAATCTTAGGGCAAAACAATAACAGTAGATAGTCGTGTTTTTATATCGTGAATATAAACAGGCTGAGCTCTGGTTAATGGGGCCAAAACTACATAATTTACCGAGAATAATTTCGAAATTTTTATTGAAGCGAAAAATAAGGAAGATGGAGAACTTGGAAGACAAAACTTCGAACGTCTATATTATTCTGCTAGCGTTAATCCAAGAATCTGCATTACTAGAGGGCCCGCGCTGTCAAAATTTGACAGGGAATAATTTGTGATGAGCCGTAGTTCACTGATCATACTCATCTTTCGTTAATAGAATTGCTAACCTAGAAGCACCTGAAGATGAGCGTTTACGCCTTTACAACTGCTGAAACTATTTTCTTTCTCTAACATGGAGAAAAGTCATTGCAATCAGCAACGTTCAAAGTTATGGTTTCGATTTGGTATCAAGGATACAGTAGGATATCCTATAGGTCCGATGGTTTGTTACTTCGCGAAAGCTGTTTCATCGACCACTGAATTAAGGTTGGAAAAATAACTGGAGCAACGAAATGATCTGAAGGAAGAAACTAAGAATCGTGATGCATGAGAGTGCTAATGGAAGCTTCAGATTCAGGCTCTTCAGTGCTGCTATTTCAACTATGCAATGAAAGAAGTGCATTCAGATACAAGGTCACCCTATACTTTGTCCAATACAACCTCCTTGACTTTGGCATGGATTCAATGTATGGAGAAGGTAACACTCGTTCAAATCAGATAAAGCCTTCGATATCGTCAAGGTTTGAATTTCAATTGTCGCTGATTGAGATAAGTTTGCTATTAACTACAACCTCGTCAAAGTTCTAACAATTGGTTTTCAGCTGGGCCCGAAAAATTTTCACGGTTTACCTGGCACCTTGCCTGGCACCAGGGAATGCAGACATAGTGTAAGTTCGCCATCATCTGCAACGCGGCCTATTATCCACATATCAGTTTTCAATGGAATTTGAGAGAGGGCTAATTACCGCCTATCTGTTTTGTTAAAGCATGACAGAAAATGGATAAATAAATGAACAAACAGATAATACACATCGGTCTTTATTATATTGTAGATGTCGTAGGATGCGATCCCATGCACCGGGCCAAGCGCTGGATCAATACCCTATCAAAATCAGGGCGGCCGCACATGCTAAAACCGCAATTTAGCAGCTGGGCGGCGCGGCGGAGGCCTTAAATTCTGTTTGGATAGAAAAGGGTATACAAAGCGGTCGGAGAAAAGGGAAAAGCAGAACGAAGCATCAGTTGCAGGAGAAGCAAACTGGAAAGAGCGAGGTGGAGAGGAGAGAAAGAAGTCCCTAAGCCCAAGGGCTAACTAAGATCACGGCAACTCATGTGTCGCTCATGTAGCGCGACTCTCCCACAACATAGGATGGGCCAAATTAGTTATCACAACATGCATATCGCACAGGTTGTAGCGATACAGAGTAAACTAGAGCACTCTGAGAGCACACACTTTCGCCAAGCAAGGTAATAACGAAAAAATTCAACTTGGCCCTAATACTAGGATTCCATTCTCATCATGCCAAGAATTTGGGTACTCGTAGGTCTCGACAGTTATAACACTATTATAGCAGCTTCGGTAATTTCCGTGAAGATTCGTCCGTAACTTTTTTTGAGTAATGTTTCGACAGACACGAGTCAAACGTACAAACCAATCATCACCAAAATTCGGTCATTAGCGTTATTTAAAATTCCAACAAATTTCATGGAGATCCGTTAACTAGTTGACTTGTGTTCCAGACAAACATTAGTCAAACACACAAAGAGACGATCCGATCATCACCAAAATAGTTCATTTGTGGCTTTTAAAATTTTTAATCATTCCTACAAATTTCGTGACGATCCGTTTGTAATTTTTTGAGTTCCGTTACTGATAAAGAGAAACAAGCGGACAAACAAATCAAGACAATAATTTAACTATTTGTTCCTCGTAACAACACACAACAACAGCGAGGCACATTTCATAAAGATCGGTCCTTAAATTTTTTAATTAGCTATGCTACCAAGAAAATGGAAACAGAAAGACAAACAAACGGTAGAAGGGATCTTCACCAAACGTTAATCACCTGTTCATACTACAATAACTAACCATCCCTGAAAATGTCGTGAACATCCGCCCATAATTTTTCCGAGTTATCTTGGTGACAGACAGACAGTCAGACTTGACAAAAACATAACCACCTTGGCGGAGGTAAGTAGGCTAACTGATAAAACTTTATATACACTCTAAAAATTTATAGGAATATTTTTATTCATAGTTAGATGCAGTGTTTTAACACTCCAGACGCAGGTATAGGAATATAACCCTTAATCTTTTAATTGAATCTCACTTCGATACTGTATCTTGCACTGAAAAAGCTTCGAAAAAACTTAGAACTCAGCGTGAAACGCAATTTATTATGCCATAGTTGTAACAATTTTTCTAACTTTTCTTCTTCGAGATTAAAAATACTGTCGCTCCTCACATTTAAAAAAAGAAGAGTCTCTCGATAGTTTTTAATGTTACAGATACCTACGCTCTCCTTTCCCAATCAAAGAGTTTTTTCCTGGAAGTTTGAACAGCAAATAGCCCTTTTGTATTCTTTACAACCTGAACCACATTTTTTACACCAAATACTATCAGCTGCCCGTATTAACCCTTTGCCTCCTGAAATTCAGATAACGTTTTTTTCACTTTTTTTTGTGAAATTTATGAAAAATAGGTTAGTTAAACACATATTTGAGAAAAAATTTAGTTTTACTTGCAAAAAACAGTATTTTTTGCATCGGCTACTACAGATGCCACGAGTGTCTTGGGTAATTTACATGATGCATAGCTTTTGCATAGGGAAAATAGAGAGTGGCATCTGATGATGCCGTCAGGAGGCAAAGGGTTTAAAAAAATAGAACATGTGACATTTTTCATACTTAACTATTCTGCTTCAAAACAGACAACCTCCTACAGCTACTTAGCATGAAATAATTTCGTCAAGTGGCTTAATTGTACGTAATACGGTTAGCTCCGTAGAACGAAAGTAAGACCATACTCCCTTAAACTCTTACTAAAATATAACCCCTACCAATGTACGAGTCATGTTCGCGTCTATACAACATCTTTCTTCGTATCCAAGAACATGCCCGAATCCACAACATATAAAACAAATAGTCCCGAGACATTCTTTACACCCCTAAACATACTTGGTAAATTAATGACACTTTACATGCACACACTACATGTAAAGGAAAATACTTCAGTTGCGCTCTGTACAACATCTAACTGCCCTTCTTCATACCAAATAACTTCGCAACGCCCACATTTAGACAGCAAGAGGGCTGTTGCAACCGATGCTAAGGGCCAATTCAAAGGGAAATTTAGGAGCGTCCCAGAAATTGGGACTCAGAGGCTCGTGCTATTGCGTACAAGCGGAAAAACTCGCCAAATTGAAACTGATCATATCGCGGGAGATGATCTTCTCAAGCGCGCCGGCGCGAGTGTTGCTCCCAGCACAATGCTGCAAAGGCTTTAGTGGAGTAAGAGGATCCCCTGTAAAGAAAACGTAAGAATATTCTTGCCGGTCGGATACAATAGCGGAGGAAAATTTCTGCTTTAGTAGAAAAGAAGCAACCCAGTTACAGCGGACCCAGTTATTTAGAGTTTAAATTACTTTATTTGAAACTTACATTTAATTCGTGAACTGCCCATGAAAGCATTGAGACATGCAATTCAGTAGGTGTGCTAGTAGATTTTGAAGCGATGTAAAGAACCTTGTATGAGAGTTAGGAAGTTGAGCAGCATATGATCACTTTATTATAAGGCAAATACCTCTGACGGTATTTTTTTTATGTCTTAGTTTATTTAAAAATACTGGTAATTATTTAATATGAAGTCGACATAATTAAAATTCTTCAATGTTTCGGGATAAATGATCCCATCATCAGAAAAACGATTAAAAATCTATAACGTATAAAAATAAAAAATTTATTTCTAAATCGAAGAAGGGAGCATTGGTGCTGTCGGAGGGAGGTCTGAAACGCGAATGAACAGAGCCACGTAGAGGGGCCAGATGTCAGCTCCTGTACAGTCAGCAGATGTGAGACTAGGTTTTGTTCTATGGATGTGGAGGGACTCTAATGTTGTGAGCTCGATTGGGTTGGAAGAGTCTATCATTGAGAAGTTGTTCCTGCTGATGGGATGGTTGTTTTGCTCGGCATGCAAGCGAGGGGCTGAATGTGAGGGTTTCGCACAATCAAATAGATTCAGATTTATTTATGCAATATTTGAATAGCAAACATCAAGTTCACTGCCGAAAACCAATCAGATGATTCTAAATCGACATTTATGCTATCTCAAGGAAATATATATATATATATATATACGTATACAAATTTATTTACTTAAATCTTCAACGAAAATATTAACACCTCTAACTTCGTTCGCGGGTGATACAGATAAGCATCTACAATATAATAAAGACTGATGTGTATTTATCTGTGTGTTTATTTATCGGTTTATCCATTTTCTGTCACGCTTTAACAAAACAGATAGGCGGAAATTAGGCCAGATTGGAGGCTCTGGTCGTCCTCTCAAGTTCGATTGAAATGTGATCGGTAAAAAATAGGCCGGGTTGCAGAAGATGGCAAACGTATCTTTATCAGGGATAGTTGAAATTCAAACAATGAAGACATCACAGGATTAGTTTGATTGTACCAGTATTAGCTTCTCCATACATTGAATCTATGGCTAAGTATCGGGTGACCTTACGTCTAAATGCATTTCTTGAATTGCTGAAATTGAAGTCGCAGCACTGAAGATATCTGAAGCTTCCATTGGCACTCTCATGCATCTGATGCGTAGCTTCTTCCCAGAGATGATTTCGTTGTTTCAGCTATTCTCCCAAATTTAATTCAACTAGCTGGACCCGTGAAAAAATTCACGGTTTTCTAACCTTATTGATGGGTTTGGAAAATTTCCTGGCACTGTTATTGGATTTTAACGCAATTAGTTGCACACCTAATTTTATCGTGATTATTAGTGCAAATCGGTAATTGCCGTCCTTCCTAGTGGGTAATTGTCCTCCCAGGAGGTAGTTAACCACTTATGGAGGTAGTTGTCCTCCTATGGAGGTATCTGTCCTCTACGGGAGCCGTGGCTATTTTACGGTGGGTAAACGTCTTCATACTTACCATATAAATAATAGTTTACCCTGAGGTAGTACTTCTAACTCAACCCAACCCGTCTGCGCTTACGTCCGCCGCTTACCAATGTCTTTCATTACGCAGTCCATCTACTTTACATCTCGCGTAACCTTTCCTAGTATTTTTATTTCACCAATAAATCACGAATTTATTCTGTCAGCAAAGAAATCGCACTTCTGTCTTGACAAAAACATAAAAATATGACGGTGCTTCTCGCATTGTTCTCCAATGTATTAGCACCCCTTTTAAAGCTCTGTTTCCAACAGTTTACAGGTAATTTAACCCACGAGCGCCCAGGAAAATTTTTAGGCATAGGAATATTACCAAATTTATACAATTTTTCCTTTATTGTATCAATATTGACAAAAAATGCAAAAAACATGAAATCTTCGAT
>LQNS02277999.1:4730541-4757243 GCA_001587735.2 Parhyale hawaiensis
CAATGCTGTAAGAAAATACAAAAGAGGACTGAGCTTGGACGCGTCTGTTCTTTTGGTGTTACTGGCTGAGTCAGGTAAAGAAGGAGCTAGGGAGGCAGCCGACGCCTCTGAAGAAGCAACTGCTGCAGGGTTCTTGTTAAGGCGAAAACAGAGACTTCTGGAAATAGTTTACGTGGGGAATTTCACTCTACAAGAGAGATACTGGACACTGGAGCGCTGTTCATTTTGTGTCAAAGAGGGCAGGCTGGCAGGCAAGGACGATGGCCAATAGATGAGGCCAAACAGCTTCGCCAGCGCTTCTACTACGACAAAATTTACTACAGAGAATGCTATCAACACAAGAACGCGACATGAACGTAACATAGAGAGGTACTTTGCATGATACTGGGTAACTATTATTCAATGGCTAACTTTATATTCGCACGACGATGCTTCTGGGAAGGCACAGTAAAGACACATTGCACGGATACAATCTGAAATAATCCACCCTGCTATTTTCCAGGTCTCATTTTATAAATAGAAAAGGATCCACAAGACGGTGAATCAATTCTTCAGGAGTCCAGCTCGAGTCTGGCAATTAAGATGGCTGGAAGCCTAAGCCTCTGCAGCTTTGCAGTAAGAAAAGCCTCTCCAGCGCCGGCATACACAGACAAAAAATGCTGTTCAGAACTTTGCAGGCCTAAAAAGTTCATCTTTAGGTACTGAACCTCAGGAATATAATATCGCAGACACAATATGATACCATCGCTTCTTAAACAGCTGATGCATCAATATGGCGGATCCAAAGCTATTCCACGGCTGGAAAAATCCCTGAAAGCTGATCTGTAGCGTGTTCACCTTTTACCCTCTCAATTAACTTCCAGTTTAGTAGAAATAGCGCTATTCGAAAACATAGTTTGAGATCCGCCCACTACAGTCCACGATGATCATTTTTATAGAAATGGCACTATCTAATGCTGAACAGATGATTTTTTGGGCGGTAAGGGGTCATTATTCACTATAAATACTGATACATCTAGGATAACATTCATTACAATGGTATAATTTGGTTTCCGCCCGGAATTCAGAAAGTAGATCGACAATCTTCTAAATGTCAAACTATGACGAATCGTATAGGAAATTAAACGTTTGGATTTCCACCACGGTAGCAGATAAAGATAGAAAAATCATTCACATAGTATAGAACCAATATGAAAGTTGAGTTAGGTTGCAGAAGAACACAAAAGAAAGTCAAAAGGACAACCAAATCAATCGCAAATTCAAGTCTGCGCTCTAATGGGGCAAGGTAAAATCGAAAAGCAACTATGCACGAGGACAAAACCCTTTCATTTCATCTGACACACAAGATTGCGTACAAGAGAAACATATACCCGCAGCTCAATAACAGAGCGAGTCACTGTAAAGTCAAGGAATATGATCAATTACATAGCGCCATATTGTAAATAGCTATTATTGATATGGCTGGATTAATTGTCGTTACATGTTAGTCTGCAATTGACGTGGAAAAAGTAGCAAAGAAGAAAGAAAATGAATCAAAGTAAAAAGTAAGGGTCAACTGGGCCGCACACCCGAAGTGAGAAATCTACATGCACTGGTTCGTGTTGCAGATAAAGCACTCAAGGCCGAGAGGAGGGGACGGCTCCAGTTAATCACAAATTGACTTAGTTCCGGCGTCAATAAAGGAAGAATTGTGCATGGTAACTCAACTTTCTCCTCCCCCTCCCCTTACTATCCTCAGAACTGTTCAGGTCAGTGCTACAAAGCAGGTGAAATGATTTCGTTTCATGCTTGAATAATAATTTCGAAGGATAATTAATGTCTCCCCAAGAGTGACTGACTTTCTAGAAGAAAATAAAGCCCACATTCGCAAGGCCTAGTGAAGGCAACACTATCCTAAAATGTCACCCAAGATTACACGGATTTTGAAAACGTACTAGGGAAGCCACGTATAAGGCAACAGAAGTTCCGTGAGGTCCGAGAAAGGAAAAGTCACAAACAAGGTGCAGTGCAGCACTTCAGTGCCTTAAGAACACACGACAAGATCGATTACCGAGATGGGACTCGGTCGATCTCGGCCAGGCGGAGTTCCAGGCAGGAAAATAAGAGACCATGACCGTCGTTCGTTCAGTGGTAGGGAGAGGAGAAGTTGCGGTGGATGTGCCCAACTCTACAAATTGAGTCAATGGCAACACTTTCCCTTTAGTGCGACTGGACAGTCGGTAATGTTGTAGAGAATAGGTATAAAAGAAATTTGAACAATTTCAGAGTTAGACAAGCTTGTTTCATAGCATTCAGTTAATTAAGGCTCCTTCCACTACGCGGAGTCACCTACATGTAAGAGACGAAAAGTAGAGGATAGGTACGTATGCCGAATCAACACCGAAACACAGTTATAGAGTATGACCAATGGCTAGGAGCTGCGAGCTAGTTATAGTTATAGTCAGAAAGCTTAAACCTCCGCTTTCGAGCGGAACGATATCACAGAGGAAAGAACAAGGGATATATAGTATTTCGATAGAAACGGGGAACCCATGCACGAAGGTGTTCCCACACAGGATCAACGCGCATGGGAACAGAAAGTCAGGAAGGAAGAGGAAGAACAGAATAAAGCATGAGCAAGTAGGAGTAGGACATCGGGAAGGAAGCAAAGTGGGCACGAAAGAGTGACGTCCCGAAGGCCTAGCTAATGGCTGAGGTTACCCACAAGGCCCCTGGGGTTGCCTGGCCCAATAGCATAGGATGGGCGAACCTAACTAACCCTATGGCCTATGGCGGATGGCCCATCCTATGCCTCCTGAGGGGGAGCTGCAAGCTAGACAAATTGAGGGAGCGCAGAATAAGAAGTTTGTTGAAAGGAGGTACATTGGTAAAAAAAGTACAGCTAAATAATGTCACCAGTTATACATAAACTCGGCACCACGTTCCTTGCCCATGGGTAGCTACGTACGTTACACACTTAGAACGGAAATAATAGCTGTAGCACAAATTTGACCATATCTCATTTTTGCGCTATCAAATTTTCATGAAACTTGCAGGGAATCGTGACATCTTATGGCAACACTGTTATTATTATTATTATTATTAAATCACACAAGGCTGGAGACGTAGGAACGGAAAAACTCCATGAGGTTAACAAACCCCCACGCAACCAGCCCAGCGGGTGGAAAAACAAAAGAATGAAAAAAAGAAAGCTGCCAATACCAGCACCAGCAAAGACAGAGCTTGTTTACACTTTGCTGTGTTTCCTAATTGACAACTCTTTGCATTTTTTCTCTTCTTGAAGTGAACGACATTAATCTGCTAAAATGGGGCGTGGAAAAGCTGTAACGATAAAGAAATTATCATCAAAGAAACTGCTAAAGGCACGTCTCCTGATGTTATTGCCCGAAAAAAGATGCCATATTGACAAAGTAACAAGATTTTTGAAGGACCCTCCTCCACGGAAAAAACGATCAGATGCTGGGCATTCAAGGTCTGTTTCTGACAGAGACATGAGAAATGTGGTTCATCAGCTACGTAAAAGACCCGGCGAAGAAATAAATTTTTACAGCTGCTGGGCTTCCTGAAGTGCCTAAAACCACTAAAAAATTACATACTTCGCTCTATTGCATCTGTCAAATCCCATCTGAAATTGCCCCCTCTGACCCCAAGACATAAAATTTTGAGGATGGAATGAGCAGAGAAATACATGAAGATCAACATGAATCACGTTCTTTTCACCGACGAAACCCGGGCAACCCTTGATGGACCTGATGGGTGGAGTAAGAGTTGTGCTACCTGGAGGTGAGTGTCATCAACGCGTAAAACGTCAACAACAGGGAGGTGGTGTTATGACAAGGATTGGAAGATTAAATTAGATAGGCGGCAGTAGACGCACCAATAGGCCCATTCCCAAACAGACACCGGAACTTACGCCTCGGCCTTCTATGAGCTATTGTCATTATTTCAGTAAGATATAGGGGAGTGGAGAAATGAGAGAGAGAAAGAAAAAGGCAGAATCCCTGCCAAAGAGACGATCATGAATGCACGCAAGCACGACATTACGAGCCGCTGATATGCGGAGCTTATAGAGATGGCAAACTGTGTAGTTGGAGCGGGAGAGAGAAGAAGACGGATTAAGGTGGCCTCGAAAACGTTGACCTTTAAGAGTTTGCGACTCCTGGAGGAGTTCTGAGTTGTGGAGGACGTCTCTCACAATGTATGTCAAGACTATTTTTAAACGCGTTGACTGACTCCACACTAAAGGTATCATAGGAGATCGACTTGCAGGTCCGGTTAGTACCTGATTGCCTGAAAATTACATCTGCATCATATTGTGACATGTTAAAGGACGCCTTGGTCACATGGCTGGATGAAATACCCCTTTCGTTGCTTCGATACTTGATTTTCACGCATGATAATGGGCCTTCTCACTCTGCCCGTACTACCACAGCATTTCTGGACTCTTTGGGATTCCATGGAGCGAAACTGATGGATTGGCCACCGCGCTCATCTGATCTAAACCAAATTGTAAACTTCTGGGTCCTTTTAAAAAGGGAAATTTACGCAGATGCAAGGCAGTAGAAGTCAATATCTGTCTTGTGGGATGCTGTTGCTGCAGCAGCAAGGGCAGTTCCACCTTCTGCAATAAAGAAACTGTCTGCATGAATTGAAGGATTATTGAGGTTATTAAACGTCATGGGGGTCATGTTGGCAAATGAGATATTTCAGTCATCAATTGTAAATTTTTGATAAATGATTTCTTGTTTGATAATATTTTTCTCATTTGTGTTGTTTATTCTTGCTCCTTTGGTGATATAAAATAGTGAATATTTTCTTCTTTGGTCAAAAAGCTATTATCACCGCTCAGTCAAATTTAAAAAAAATGTACAAAAAGATGTAGAACCAGCACGATTAGTCCTTTGAAGATTTGCAGACACTATAAGCATCGTAAGTTCAACTTTCTGTGAAATTTTCACTGAAATTTATGGTCGAGATGTGGTCCATTCTGCGATAAAGCTTTTATTTCTGTTCTAAGTGTAGCTATTCGGGGAGAGTGACGTCACATGCTCATGTGTCTATAAGGACAAGAGTTTATAAAGTTGGGCCCGTATTGTACGGTTTTTAGCAACTGAATAACAGTCTAAGACAGTAATCTTTGTAATAAGGACGGTTTAAGGTAAGGGCGGTTCAAGGTAAGGGCGGTTTAAGGTATCGTAAAATATACATATAACGAACTGACCAAGAAATTGATAGTATTATTGTAATGTGTAGTATGTATATATAAACCTCCTCCTCCACAATAACGGCGAGATTATGTAATAGGAAAAAGAAACGGCATATAATAGCATGTCCAGAGAAACGAGGAACGTGCACGAGGACCAACGTGCACTGGAACGGCAAGTCTGGAAAGAAAGGGAAGAAGAGAGGAAAGTAAAATCAGCAGGAGCATGACAGCGGTAAGAAGCGGATGGCTTCAGTTAATTAAATGGCGTTCCGGAGAGGAAAAGAAAGGCAAACTCAGTGCGACGGCCAGGGCACTGAGACCACTCACAGGGAGCACCACGAGGTGCTCGCCCCGACAGGAAAGAAGTAAAAAAAAAATGAATAAGACATCACCAGAACAACAGAAAGACGTCCCGAATACTACGAGGTCCAGGGCTTCCTAAATCCGTTTTCTTCTCTCTTCCGCTCCAACTACACTGTCTGACATCTTTAACTCCGCAAATCAGCGGCTATTGATCATAATTTCGTGCATTCGTGATCGTTTCTTTTGCTCAGACTCTACTCCCTCCTCTTCTTTTTTTTCTTCTCTTTCCCCCAGTCGTTTATATCCTACTCACTTAATGGCAATAGCTCTTAGAAGGCCGGGGCGCAAGTTTCGGTGTCTCTTTGAGAATGGGCCTGTTGGTTCGTCTACTGCAGCCTATCTAATCTAATCAACCGTCTAAGCTCAGCTGGTAGTACGTTCCAGAAAGAGACCGTCCCAAACAAAAAAGACGACGGGCTCCTTGCTTTGACAGATAGGGGAGGCAGCGCACATCCCCCGGCCGGTCTTGAAAAGGGTCGAGTAATGGTGGTTTGGTTTTTTTTGAATTTTTTGTTCAAAAATAAACGTGATCTGCCTCTAAGAAAACATTTAAAGAATTTAACAAGGAACAAAAAGTTGTACTTGATCAAAGCTCGATATATTGTATTGCTCGTTGAAGTTGAGGGTGGATAGTTCTAAGTGTGTGAATGCAGCATTTCGAAGAAGACGCTTCACTCTTTTGATAGCAGTCACCCCACCAAAGCCCCAAGCTGTAACACAGTGGGCCGTATTCATAAAAATGAAGGATATCCTTCTAAGCATAAGGTATAAGTAAAAGGTAATGCTTTGCAGCAAAAGGTTGAAGCATAAGCATATCCTTCTTACCATATTCATAATGATTACCTTATACTTGCGAGGATATCCTCCAAGCAGAAGTATATGGTTGACTGGTGTTTCGGGAGGCACGGATCCAGGCCAACTAACATCAACACTATAGTCAGACCAGCGTATATATAAGCAGTCCTTTAGGGGCGAGGCTGAATTGAACGCAACAGTGCCAAATCTAATCTTTTGACTAATACACTTCGAATATTCGAATATAGATAAAATTTTATCGATTGAGACAAGCTATACCACGCGCTTAGGTGAGATATGGCCCAAGTTGTTTTGCGTTCTTAGCCACGTCCATCGGACTCCTTACGCTGGTTTGACTATAGTGAATATTTCTTCAGCATTACAACTGGCTTGAGCATTCAGGGAAGACTTGCCTATTCGATTATTAATGTACTAAACTCCATGCAGTTTTGGTTTCAGTATCCCTATGAGTAATCGACGACACCAATAGCTGACGAAAACGTATACCTCCTTTGCCATACTGTTTCGCCTCTGCTATTTCTCTGTTGGTAATTGGAAACTTTATCCGTTCATTCGCAGGAGGAACAAGAGCACTCTGAAAGCGCGCGCATACCTCCGCCAAGCAAAGCAACGTACGTCAACAAAAATTCAAATTGCTTCTGAAACTATATATTTTCTCTTCATATCAGCACAAAACTCTGGTCATTTGTATCTGTTTACCGTAATTAATTAAAGGTACTGTAACTTTCTTGAAGATCCGTCTGTAAGGTCTTGAGTTATGTTTTAACAAAATTTTGACAAACATCAGTCAAACCCACTAATAAACAAACCTATCATCACCAACATTTGATCATTTACAAGCATGTCTTTTATAATATCTACAATTCATGTAAATTTATGAAGATCTGCTCAAAACTTTTTGAGTTATTTTGCTGAAAATCATATAATAAAACACAGAAACAAACAGATCGTCTCTATAAAGTGGTCATTTAGTCTTCATAATATACCTAACAATTCATGTAAATTTCAGAAAAATCCGTTCGTAACTTTTTGAGTTATGGCAGTAAGCAAAATGAGGCAGACAAATACACAAACGGATAAGCTGATCTTCACCAAAGTTCATCATCTGTTCCACCTAACATACCTAAAAAACCCTGTTAATTTCGTAAAGATCCGTCCATAACTTTTTAAGTTATCTTGGTGTCAGACACACAGATAGACATGCTGACAGACAAACAAACTCGATGAAAACATAACCTCCTTTGCTGAGGTAATTATAGTATAATAACAACTGTATTCACTGTCCGCCCATGTGATACCGTAGCTTGGCTAGCACCAAGTTATTGACCGATACCTTTTGTTATTAGCCAGGACCACTGAGAAAACGCACACATATCTTCATGCTATGGACAGATGACAAGGCGCCTCCCTGAATTTCTTTATTGGCGCCTAAAAATCTGTGCGTAAGCCATTGTACATTTTGATTTTTCAAAACAGAATGACATCTTAAAATCACGATAAAGTGTAGGTAAACAGTGCATGTAATGTTTAATTAACATGCCTCACATCCACAAAATCTGCCATCGTGCTGAAAATCGGACAAAACAGCCTTTTAATTCAAACTGAAGTCTGCTACTGAGCAGACTCAGCCTTTTTGAAGCATATGCTCTTCATTTGAAGTAAAGGGTCTTGTTTATGCATAACCAATTACTTTTATGCGAGTGTAAGGTTATGCTTTTGCTCTACAAGTAGAAGGTTTGGCTTGAGATTTTTATGAATACAAGTAGAAGGATTTCCTTCATATTTTGCAAGTATAAGCACATCCTTTTCTTTATGAATACGACCCATTATATTAGGAAAGGATAAATTAGAGCGTATGTAGTACAGATGAAGTAATGTATGCACCGGTACATAATGAGATATTTTTCGCGCTATTCGAACGGATCTTGCAAGTTGAATGCACACGGAATCAATAAGAGTTCGGCAAGTCAGCTCATCATCCAGTATAATGCCCACAAATTTAGCGGTATTTAACTGTAGTTAGGCTGGCGCTCCTAAGCGTTACAGTAACCTGAGAAGGGAAGGTGCAATTTGATATTACCATGTGTCAAATTAATTCACTGACATCGAGGGAAAGTCTATTGCAGTCAAGCCACCCGTTAACATGTTCACATCGACAACTCGGCAGTCAGCGAATTTACCACTGCCTCAGGGTCACGACCAGAATGAAACACAGTAGTACATTGAATAGGCATTCTATACAGCAGAATTAAGACAATCAGCATAGGCGGCACGAATAGAACGAAAAAAATAAATAAATATCCCGAAGGAACACAGAAATGGTAAAAGTAAGCCATATGAAGTCCTTTTGAGTCGCTACTCTTTTACATGGGCCACATCCCAAAATCGTGTCAACTACAACACTCATCATTACCTCCGATAAGGAGGTTATATTTTCGTCTTGTTTGTCTGCGTGTTTGTTTGTTTTTCTGTCTGTCCCAAGATAAATCAAAAAGTTATACACCGATTTGGACGAAATTAACAGGGATTGTTAGGTATGTTAGGAGGAACAGATGATTAACTTTTGGTGAAGATATGTCCATCCGTTTGTTTGTTCGTCTGCCTCATTTTTCTCAATGCCATAACTCAAAAAGTTATAGATGGATTTTAATGAAATTAACACGAGTTGTTAGGTATATAACAAAGAGTAAGTGACCAAATTTTGGTAACGATCCGTTTGTTTGTTCGTTCGTTTGTCACTGTTTTCAATTTTATGCTTGTTAGCACAATAACTAAAAAAATGAATGGATCTTCATGAAATTCATAGGGGTTGTTATTAAATGTTAAAGCACATAAATGATTAAATTTTGGTGCAGATCGGTTCACTAGTTTGTATGTTTGACTCATGTTTGTCATAAAGTTTGTTAGCAGTTTAACTCAAAAAGTCATGGACGGATCTTCAAGAAAATTGCACAAGCTGTTACTATTAGCAAAAGGCACATATGAATAAATTTTGGAGTTTATACAAAGAAAATTTATGTTTCAGAGCCAATTTGATTTTTTTTTTTTTTTTGCTACCGTTGCCTCGCTTGGCGGAGGTATGCGCTCTTAAAATGCTCTAGTTTATTTTATGCTGTTGCCTCTGGTCAATACTCGAAACTTGATTACTTGGGAAGGCAGGTAATCATTTACAGTTTATGAGTAACTTTATTGTTGACGCAAGAAAAAATCGCTTAAGCATGAGTAGATATTCTTTTATGCACTGGCATTGAAAAGCCTGCACAAGTGAAGTAATTAAATTAATATAAGGAGAATTGTTTGTGTGTTGGGTTGAAGAGGGACAGAAAACAGCCTTAAGCACTGGCGAGTACAAGTGGTGCGTCAAATCAACTTATTATCAACATGTAATATTACCATAAGGATGTAGGTATGTTATAAAAAAAACATCGTGGTAAAGCATCTTGTGCAGGACGCTTGTTAAGGTGTAATTTCAAGTTTTAGCGATTGTTCTGCCAATAAAGAGTTTGGAGGTTTTTAGCGGTTCCTCAGCCAACTTCCTTCCTCCGCATTCTTCCTTTACATTTATGCCAAACGGACGTGTGGCCTGGGACCCGTGCCACACCACTGCTCTAAGTTTAACCCGTTAGGCTGCATGGGTCTATAACCTGCGCTGTAGAGCTACACCCTTCTCGTACTTGTACTTATTGTTACCGTATACTAATTTATATCGTGAGGCGCAGGTGTAGACACGAGACATTCTAATATGTAAGGTGCGATGTGCATGGTTTAGTATTTTAATTAGGCGTCTTATCTTTGTTACAGTTGACGTGTCGAACGTGTGTCCATCGTGTGCACGAAATATGTCCATCGTGTGTACGAAATCTCGTATCTGTACGATACACAACGACGGCAAGAATAGTTTTATTTTGGTCGTGTGACTATTGCCTTCACACATTTAAAGGTGGCTTCACACGACAGTCGTTTGGTCTCCAAACGTCTTCTCAGCTTCCAAAAGCCTAAGAGCAATCGGGGCCGGTCCAGAAGCTTGAACCCCGAATCAATGCCTGGAGCAGCCAAAAATTCTGTAGTGGGAGCGTTGTTGAATCTATTCATAGAGAAGGAAATTGCGCGGCTTTTGAAGTTATCATTTACGCGATGTTGAATAGAAATGTTCATGAAATTCAATTAGTGACGATTGTGAAGTCCGCTGATGAGAAGGCGGACATTGAGTAGGATCTCGTGTGGTAGACACACAGCACAGTTGTTCTTACTATTCCTTTGGAGGCTCAGCAGTTCACCAAACATACAAAAGAAGACAAACTCAAATCTACCTCGAGATTCCTGTGACATCATCGTTCAGCCATCAGCGTTGGGCCCTGAACAATTTCATAATACGAGAAATATATTTGGACAAAGCAGATTTAGAAAACACTAACTAAAAGTCTTTAATGTAATCGAGAGAACGCACAGCATATGCTTAACGCCTTAGAAAGTAAAATATATAACTCTGAGGATCATTTCATGTTAAAAACCTACTGGGTTCCTAGTTTGTAGCCATCAAGCATCGACAAAATTCCGAGCGGCTGGAGCTATGTAGATGAAACTCGTATCCTGTATTCCAACTTACGATGAAAACAACAAAATAACGACTGTGACGTTAAAATTCAGGCAAATTTTCTTGAAAAAATAGTGAAGAACTGACTGCCTGAATCTTGCTCAGAGTCTGCTCGAGACTCTGATTACGTCTCACTGCCACAATATCTCGCTGAGCCAGCAACGTAATTGCTACAAAGATGAGCAGTTACCTCAATCATTTTAAACGCCCAAGAAATTTTGAGCCGCAGGAGCTATCTAAATAGTCCTGGTCAAGGAGTTTTAATAAGGAGGTAGCAGCGGCTGCGCAGATATGAAGCTGATTTTCTCCGGCAATGCTGAAGTCTGGATGACGCGATGATTGGCTGCAGGAACGGCTGGAAGCCTCTTATTGACGAGAAGGGCTGGCCGAAAGCTTGTGATTGGTGGCAAGGGAGCAGCCACCGAAGAACAAAGAACTTCCTTGGCCAGCACAGCAAAATGTGGCTGTGCTCACTCCTTCCATCAAACCTCCTCGGCCCTGGCATGGCTACCAACAAATGATGCCAACAAGCAAACGGTGACCTGTGACGTCATCGTTGTCGCAAATTTTTCCCATGAAAATACTGAAGAGACACCCGTCTGTATTAATTTATCCGTGGTATGCGTTTGGGAACCAAACTACTGTCGGGTAGACCCGTCTTTACATAATTAATAGTGGACCCGCGAGTGAAAAAATTCACGCAATAATCGATATTCTTATTAATATAGGCCTATGCGGAATCTTCTCTTCTCTGACTTGCTCCATTTTCTTCATTGCTCCTTTGTCGTGCTTTCAACCTTGGGGCATTTTTTCTCTGACTTGTCGTTTCCTCCCTTTCCCGCTCACGCGTATCAGCAGCTCTCATTCACTTCTGTAACCTTTCTGCTTCAAGTCTTTCTTGACTGTATCGCATAGATGATTCATCTCCATGCATTCGTAGAACGTCTTCGATCTTGAGACTGTAGTAGTTCCGTACTAATTATACGTTCACTGTCTTCCTTCTTGATTAGGCTTGTGTCTTCAATAGTGAGAGGCAAAAAAAATCTTGAATAAAATACTGCAATAAACTTGAATGTAATTCCAGCCAGCTTGTATGCATGTCAGCGCTCCATAGCCAAGATACGGCCTTGCGAACTTAAATATCTGCTTCACTGAAATTTTGGGCTATGAAACAAAATTCGCACCTTCAGAGAACGACAGTTTGAGGGATGATATGCGTGGTATGGAGCTGAAGGAGCACATGGTAATGAACAGAAATACATAGATAAGCAAGATCTGCTTCAGCGACCCCCTTCGAAAGTGAATAATACTGCTGTTAAAATGTTCAAGCTGCCACCGTAGCTGCATGCTTCCGTTTTCAGCTCTAACACCTTGTATCGCTCGTTCGATGCCAAAAGGCACACGAGCTCTTTGCAGATCTTGGTGTGCAGACTCGGAAGTTGTGTGTGCATGCACGGCGCCGTGGCGGAACTGCCTTCCTCAGAGATGAAGGGGTAGGGGGTCTCGGGTCATTTGTTCGTTCCGTCAAATTGGCGCCATAGTTCTTGGTGACCTGGGGTCGACTGCAACTATACTTCCTCATCTGGGGCCAGTGGGCCTATACCCGCAGCACAAACCAGTGCATGTGGGTTTCCCAGGTGAGGGCGTAGTCTAAGTTGACTTAACCTTTGTAGAAGAAGAAAAAGAGGAAGTGAAAGACAGTAAGCTAGAAGAAATAGTTGTCTACTGCCCGTGAAAAATCACCTCCTCCAGTGCGCTTTGTTGACTAGTTGACTATCTGCCGAATTTATACGCCGTGACCTGGGAGAAAAAGTTATAAAATAGGACTCCAGAAGCTACATATGCACATAGTGTTCCGATTTCTTCAAGAAGTGATTCAAGCAAGAAGTGTCTTCAGATAAAGCGTTAAGGATCAGCCGTCGGCCCGTCACCATCTTCTGCAACCTGGTCATCGATTTACAAAATCTGAAACCTGGCTAATTTTTCGCCCAGCTATTTCTTTCAAAGCGGACACAAAATAAGTAAATACACGAAACGTTTTATTATACAAGGATTATACACTACAAGCTCTTGAGTGATAAGCCTGCGTGTCAAATTCAAAATCGATTTAGGTAGGCATCCTGAACAGTTGGTGAGACAATGTAGCATTGCTTGATTCACCCCGTCTGTTTTGCCCTCCCTCTGCCAATGACTCAATCCAGGGCGGACAAGACAGACAGACTTTTTCAGGGAGAATCTGTGGACCGTAACTATACTTACAAAAGCCTCTTGCACTCTACTTGAAAGACAATATGGAAAAGGCAGCAAAGCAAAAGCTCTGGGCCAGAATATCCTACAGAACTTACAAAGCTCAAAGCGCTGGCTCCCGAGCACAGAATATCTTCAACAGACTTGAGAACAAAGTGCGTCAAAAGCCCCCTTTAACATAACCGTTTTACTATTGCATGTTAGTTCAAGCCTCAATAGCAACTGCACAGGTCTTCTATGAAGAGAAAAAGATCATTATATTATACCGAGTAACTAGTTTAGGCCTCCGTTTTCAAAACAAAGGCAATCTCACAGGGGACGAGAGAAGGGACATACAGTAGCTATAGCGACAGAAACGAAGAACCCACACACGAAAGTGTTCCCACACAGGATCAACGCGCATGGGAACAAGTCGGGAAAGAAGATGGACAACAAAGAAAAGCATCACCAATAGGAGTATGAATGCGGAAAGAGACAAAGTGGATACGAACGAAAGTCATCCCGGAGGACTAGTTAAGGCTACGGTAATCTCAAGGTTCCTCCGGGGGGCCACTCCCCATAACATACGATGGGCAAAATGAATTAACCTACCCCTATGATCTATGCCATTCTAGGGCCTATCCTATTCCTTCTGACGGGAGTTCCGGACAAGTACAAGCTAAGAAGATTAGCTGATTATGATGGAACTGGCCCACTGGATGCAGTCTTTAGTGTAGTCAGAAATTCCTGATGAAAAGTGAGGATCTGGAGGTGCAGCTTGGCCAGCGGGCTGACATTGAGGTGCGGCGAACAAGGAAAGCTGCTCAGAATCTTTTGCTTCAGGAAACCTACCTGCCCAATTACGTGCCGTGCAGGCAAGCTGCGTCTAACCCGAATGAAATATAGGAGTAGTTGCATTTTTCTTCAAGGATAAAAATATGAATAACATTCAACGTAATTATGATGGCTAGTATGATTACAATGTAGAAAACTCTCAATATTTTTTTTTTTCATATATTCGCCAAAATTTGGATAATACTTACAATGTGCACTTTCTAAAAGTACGTGCCTGCAGTACCTACCTCCCTTGGGTAAGTATAATTGATTTCAGTAGAGATCCAGGTAGTGTTACGCATGCCACGAAACGTAATCAAAGGCATGCAAGCTATAACTATCTCCACTTGGGTCGTAGTTGGTGACAACCAAGAAAGTTGACAGTGAATTATCTCCACAGAGCACGTAAGCGCTGCCCTAAAAATCAATCCATTCGAAAATGAACTACAGAAAAATCACTAGAACATCTAATAATTTTACAAAAAATAAACGTAAATTTCACGTGAAAAACACAGTACTTCAACAAATACTGTACTTCCTTAAAAGCAAATGCCATTCTGCAAAAGTAAAATATTATTCGCGTGTATGCAGGTAGTAGTTACAACGGACATCAATTTGCAATCTAACTCGCAGCAGCTAACTGAAAACCAACTGGAAAATAGCAGCTGAACTCTCAATCGAAAATTAAATTGTGCATGTCTTTATCGCAATGACTGCGAGTGCAGATACTGAATATTTTGCGCCGAAGCGGCAAAAGTTGCCTAAATAATGGATTTTTGCCATGCAATAATAACTCGATAAATGCTGTCCATTGCAGAATACGCACGGCTATCATACACTACAGACGTAGTCATGCAGTGGTGAACAAATTGCGTTCAAGTGAACTAAAAACATCAAGCACAATTGATGCCAAACAACGCCCGATAAAGAGTTAATTAGCAAGCACTCAGAAAGCGCATACCTCCGCCAAGTTAAGCAAGGTTGACGGAAAATTCAAATTGATTCTGAAACCATGATTCTCTTCGTATCAGATAGCAAATTCATTTGTGCCTTTTGATGGTATCAACAATTTCTGTAATGTCCATGAAGATCCGTTCACAACTTTTTGAGTTATGCTGCTAACAAACATTATGACATACATAAGTTAAGCACACAGATTATCCGATAATCACCAAAATTTAATCATTTACGTCTTTTAACATAAGGAAAAACTCCTGAAAATTTTATCAGGGTCCATGTTTAAGTTCCTGAGTGATTGTGCTAACAAGCATAAAATAAAGCAAAGCGACGAACGAACAAACAGATCATCCCATAAAATTAATCATTCACTCTTTGCTTTATACCTAACTACTCAGATAAATTTCATGAAAATCCATCCATTACTTTTGGAGTTATGGCCTTAAGGAAAAATGGAGAAACAGACAAACAAACAGACAGATGAACGGATTTTCACCAAAAGTTAATCATCTGTTACTGTAGACACGCCTAGAAATAGCTGTAAATTTCGTAAAGATCCGTCCATAACTTTTTGAGTAATCTTGGTGAAAGACAGACAGATTTAACAGACAGAGCGACAAACACGACAAAAACATACCCTCGTCCGCGGAGGTAATTATAAGTAGCAAGTAACTTCTGGTAATGAACAAACTTAACGGTTCGTTCCGCTGTTATTACTCAAGAGCTTAAACAGCAGATATGTAAACAGACTTCTGAACAACCTTTCTGCTGCCCGCTGAAAGAAACGCTTAGTTAAGTTGCGTCTAGTGCGGCACCGGTAGCACCCTATTACAGCGCAGACATTCAACAGGCAACACCTGTCAAGTGCACCAAATGGCGCTGGTTAATCCGAATATAAAAGCGCAAAGTACTATATTGAACATAAGCAGGTAGGCCACCCGAAATAGTTCCTACAGGATCAGTGCATGCAAGCTCGTACCTCAACATACCCCGACATACTGTAGGTAATAGTTGCAGCATGCCACTTGTGTATGGCACATTTAGAATCCGTAACTCACAACACAGAACATATATACGGGACACTCCTGCAAACTTTGTTTATTATTATTCATTCAATATCTCCAACACAGAAACCTTGGAAACCTACTATATATTAAACCTACTAGTACTGCATATATTACTAAAACTTATTATTAAACTGCTCACTGTGGCGGTATGCACACAGACATGAATATGCAGGCGCTGAGTTCTCATTACCCACTTGAACGCAACCCCATAGAACGCCATTTATTTTATATATACCCGCAGCCGGTTTTAATGAGCAGCCATGTAAATCTACGCAATAACGGCGTATAATGAAGCAAAATAGTAATGCTGCAGCGAGCAATAGAGAAGCGCAATTTCAGCCGGGAGCTTAACGGAAGAAGCTGTGCATGATTGCAAATTATAAGCAGAGTCCTTAATAAGGTGCAGATATGGAGCAGGCAAGTGCGAGACTGAACTGTGAATGCCTATATTGCAAGAAATTATGTTTGTGATTGCAAGGAAATGATTGTCTAAATTGTCGACTTATTCTTAATTTTCCATACAATTCGCTTCCTAGAATGCAGGGCTGTTTGTCGTAGATCTAAGACAAAAGCCTATTACTGTTTGATTCAAAGAACTCGAAAGCCATATAAGCTATTCACTATTACTGAGCCTCTGTCCAGACGATATCTCAACCATATCGGTATTCAGTATTTAATTCAAAACAAACGCATATCAAAATACACTTAGCCTAAGTATGAAAAATTCAACGTCGGTATGACCATGCGCTACAGAGGTGTTTCTTCACAGGTGAAGTAAGAGACATGTAGTCTGTCAGTATATAGAATCTGCATGGGAACTCGTGCACGATGGAACGCTGCAAATACGACCAAAATGCCAAGAGAGCAAATGAAGAAAAAAAAAAGCATTGCAAGTAGCAGCTGGAATAAGTAAGGAAACAACAAATTTTATTAGACTCTTAAAGACAAGCTAAATCCTTGGTCATTAGGGAATGCAGTTCCCAATAGGCAGGACTCAGAGCATAGGTAGAGCATAGGAGGGATTGATCCTAACTAACCAAACTGTTCTCCAAGGGAAATTCTGGGCGGCTGCAGAAGCGAATACCGTAATAAGTAGCTCGTGGGGCGGCCTGTCATTCTGCTAGGTAATGGCCAATAACCTATTTTATGCCGATTTATCTATGTCAAGGACACAAATGAAACTCACGAAAGATAACAAAAAAATTTTTGGCTACTTTGGTTGTACTTGTAAGCTTGTAAGCATATTTTGTGAACCCATTGTGTTCTTAATATTGTAAGCATATTTTGTGAACCCATTGTGTTCTTAATAAAAGCTAATTATTATTATTATTAAATCGCAGTTTAAACTGGCCATGAGCAACAGCGTGCAACAAGAAAGTTCATCAGTAATGGTGTGGAGTTAGAGAGATAAAATTATTAACGCAATGACAGACGGCGGCTTTCGTTCATCACACACATACTGGAAGGGCAAAATATTCTACTTACAGTGAACATGCTAGTTTAGTGCGCTCCCTTCACCAAGTTTTAGTAAAATTTGCCGTTCCAATCAGTTTTAACCCTCTATCTATAGATGGCAATGAGAATTTTTCACAGAAATAGTATTGTTTGCTACGTCCCACACTACAGTAAATCGAATTTCAAGCTACAGTAAATCGAATTTCAAGCTACAGTAAATCGAATTTCAAGCTACAGTAAATCGAATTTCAAGCTACAGTAAATCGAATTTCAAGCGTTCTTAGCACAACGGGATTCCGCTGAAAACGGTCGAAACAGGATTGATTTTTCAGCCGTCTCCTACGTAACCGATTGGCGATCAACGTCTGAAAATCGATCTGAATATATTAATCAAACGCTGAGAATTAAGAGTTAATAAAATTAAAAGTACTCTGGTTTGATTTATCTCACTCTAGGTCACCGACCGTCACTTCAGCTTACATATCTTTCTACGATAACGTTAGTTCTTCATACTCAATCAGTTATCCATTGTAGGTTCCCTATAATAAATAGTTTATACGCACTGTAAGCTTTTGAAACTATGGCAGTAGTTCAAGTGCTTTTGTTTAAAGCTAGTTTTCTCCCTACAAAAATAAAACATTTGTTATTTTAGTTTCTTTTAGGATAAACTTAATACGCACCTCTAGTTTTTGACCCTTCAAAGAAAAATGGTTTCAGCTACTTCTCTTTTAGGATTATTCGATGAAAAGGCCCGCTCTCTCTGTACCTCCACACCATAATGCATGGTTACAGTTAAACCTCTTTGTTTTGTTCTATCGGCGCATCCAAACCAGAATGGTTGCAGTTAAAGCTTTTTCATTGTATTAAGTAGCTCGTTCTCTGTAATCAAGCAAATAAAATCCTCGAGCACGGACCTCAGTGAAGTTTAAAAGAATTTTCAGTGCCCGCATGATTGCCATCAAGCAGCGCTCACAACCAGAGATTAAGCGATCTTTTATTAAGCGCGATAATGGATTCTGTAGTGCAGCTAATGGGCTGTGATGAAGAGTTAATGATTCTTCGAAAGCGTAGCCGTGTTTTCAATAACAAACTTTAATGGGAAATTCAGTCGTCATCATCACTCCAACAGTAGGTTGTACTTAATTACGGAAAAGTTACGGCTTAGAAATACAAAGGTAATGCTAATGAACCTGTCGACAAAGATACCATAATAGAAACTAATCTAAGGAGGGTTGTTGCACTGCGAAGGGGAAATTAATTAACCAAGGCATTTTCACAGCATGATCAGCATGATAATAATATGAAGCCTACTACAATTTAGGATTACTTACGTGATTAATAATAAAATAGTCTACTGAGGAAACTCATCACGCTAGTAAAGTTCATCTGATGATAATAAACGGACAACGTAAAAATTTATCGAATTTTTAGGATTTTCAGCGTCATAATTAAAATTTTCAAAATTATAGAATTGTTCATGTGATGCTTTAAACAATCTGAAACATTATCTAAATTTCTGGCTTGATCATACGATGACCATGGCAACTAATAAAATTTTAGGACTGTTAACGACATGAACAGTAAATTTTGGGCATTCTTACCCATGTAATTACCTTGATAATACGATGAACACTAAATTTATGACGACTTTTTGTACAGGTGTTATGAGTAATCTATAATACGGGACTTTAGGAAATGTGAATTAGCCACACTACAATGAAATTACTATACTAAAAAACCTAAAAACAAAGAAATGAACTTTATATTCGAACGGTCTTCGAAGCAGGCCATATTCTTAAATTTGTGTCAGTGTGTACTCTAATGAGGACATTGATCTGGACTCGCAGAGCAGTAAAATATATACCAACAAGAACCCGAAACAGGATGTTAATATATGGCATAGCCTATGTTACTGGTGAACAAATTCGCTTACATGCAGGAACTGGACGGAAGTCTATGCGACTTTTTTTAATTTGTGAATTCTTGAAAATGTCGATAGCTAAGGAAAGCCTTGTGAGAAATGTGAATTTATTCTGTTAAATACACGTTTAGTGTGTTCTCGGTTGACCATCCCATGCGAAAGTGACGACTTTTCGAGAAATATCAGACAAATTTTAGTTTCGTATCTTAATACTTTTCTATAACCGTGATTCTAGAGCGCGTTATTAGCTCACTGAAATCGGAAATAGCTATTCATTTCTCGTTAATTAAAATGTATTGAATGTTCCAAATTGAAGATGACTGAACTTTACTCGTTAATTTACAAACTAGACTTATCGCGAGGTCTGTTAAAAAACTTTCGTTGAAACATCTCGTATTATCGTACCGTACGTCTGATAGCGGAAACGGTTGCCACCTTCCATTTGCTGAGATATATCAAAATAAATGGTACCAGAAGCCGGCCATTGAACAAACGCAAGTCCTCGGGTAAACCTACTACTCAAATCATGGTACAGCCGCTGCGTCAAGAGTCAACATGCTGCATCTGGCATTTAGCATAAAACAACCACCTTCAACAACAGCCACACAGTGGCTGGGAGTCTTTGCACTCACCGAATACGTGGAAACAAAACTGTTGCCAATACAGCAAGCGATTTCGCACAACAGCAAGCTCCATTAAATAAACTGGAACCAATTGAACATGCAATGTCCTCATTTTTATTTTTACATGCGTACATTACGTAACTTAGGTAGAAATTGTTCTTACGAATTAGAGTAGTTCTGGGGTCATACACTTCAGACATGTTGTTAATAGGTTAACAATGATCTAAATAGACAAATTAAACTTTAATGTCTTGGCATGACATTACTGTAAATTAACGTTCTTACTGTTCAAAATGAGCCTCAAGTAAATTTTTCAATTTCATTCCCCTCTATACTCTTGCATTGCACTTCGTTTGATTTTATTTAATAGTGGGCGGTTTAATTCGATAAAAAATCCATGCTATTAGTCGAGACGAGCTACTAGATTCATGCATGCGTGTCACGTCGTATTATTATTACCACCACCTCGGCCAAGGAGATTATGTATTTTGTCTGTGTTTGCCTGTGAGTCTATCTATATCTGTCATAAAGATAAAAACAATTTATGAACGCATCGTTATGAAATTTACAGGGATTGTTTGCTAGGAGAAAAAAACTATTAACTCTTGGTGGAGATCCGCACAATCGTTTGTTTGTCTACCCATTTTCTTTTCACAACATAGCTCAAAAAGCTAGAAAAGGATCCTGATGAAATTTGCCGGAAAAGTTTCGTATGTTACAAGAAGCTAATTACCAAATTTTTGTGCCGAACTGTTTGCTCGTTTGTCCTTTTGCCTCAATGCTGTCGTGTTAGTAACATAACCCAAACAGTTAGGATCGGTTCTTCATGAAATTTACAGGAACTATTACAAACCGTAATTGAAAAATACAAATGAGCAAATTTTTGTGATCTGTTCGCTCGTTTGTGTTTTTGACCATGTGCTTATTTTAATGTTTTTCAGGATAGAAGCAAGAAAAAGTACGAACAGGTCTTCAAGAAAATCACAGGAACTGTTAAGAGGCATATACCTATATGAGCAAATTTTGTTTATGATCAAGAAGTTCTAGTTTCAGGACCGATGACTTTTTTTTTTAACACTAAGTTGCCCTGCAGAGGTATGGACTCTCAGAGTATTTCTCCAGGTATTATAATAAATGCTAGTTAACAAGTTGGTGTTAAGTCTCCCTGATCTAGCAGAAATTAAGCACTCTATCAGAGGAAAAGAAAGAAACATAGCATGCCAAGATAAAAGTGGAACCCATACACGAGGGCATTCTCAAACGAGATCAACGCGTTGGGCTCTGCAAGTCTGGAAATCAAAGAAACACAAAGGATAGCACCATGAGTAGGAGCACGAAACTGGAAGAAAGCAAAGTGGGCACGGATCAAAGATGTCCCGAAGACCTGGATAAGGTAACCTATACGGTTTCCTGCAGTGCGCGGCTCACCATAACACACGATGGGCAAACGTAACTAATACCAATGACCTATGGCTCATCCTATGTCCCCTGGAGGGGGCGTACCGGAACTAATCACAAGCGTAATTAAATAATGCAACTGCATCTGATATAAAGGCAATTAACGAGGTTATAAACGGTACATATGCCGTGTAGATCCGTTTCAGTGCCTACTTATCGCTCAACACCTGCATCAATACTTTAAAGACCAAACCAACTTTCTACTCCAATACAAGGGCACGAAAGTATAAAATAATTTATTACACATTTGTCTTTTTCGTGGGACAGGGAAGCGATGATGACAAAAAAAAAGCCTATCGTATAAAACCGGCTTCACCCTGTAGACGCCATATTTAAATCAGCCCGTCAATCTTCCAAATATTTTGCTGCCTCCTAGTAAAAGAAGCACGCACGGGGTTCCCCGTGACTTAATTCACCCCGAATGTGAAGAAATATAAAAAATTTCACAATTGACACTTGCCATAAGCTTCAGCGGACATGATGGCCAATATTTTAAACAGGTTTTCTTTTTAGAGACACAGTTGAGTTCACAATGAGGATACTACGCATTCGAATGATACATGGGCTCTGACCGCATCAAAAGTCAAGAGTGTGAACCCGGCCTAGTGCGCCAAACGCCCGTAACAATAACACTAGTCATTTCCGCAGCACTATTCTTGACGTAGGTCGTTACTGGGACCAACGGCAATTACCTCTCCATCATCGTGGGTTACAAAGACGAAGCTGTACGTAGTAACATAGTATAAGACTGCAGCAGCACATACGTAATGCGAAAAAAGAGGAAAATAACTAAAAAATTTAAGCACAGGGCAAATCAGGGATGATGCTCACTCATACCTCACATGGTAAATTCTAGTTCTTTGTATAGGAAAGGCTATTTATTTCAATAGGGAAAGCAAGTTATTTGTATAGGAAAGGCAAGTTATTTATATAGAAAAGGCAAGTTATTCATATAGCAAAGACTAGTTATTTGTAAAGGAATAGCAAGTTATAATTAAGTACGCAAAAGGCAGGAGCAAAATCAAATTTTGAAACGCCACGCACTCTAAAGAAACAAACAGCAGACGGAGATCCTGCAAAAAATTCTTAGAAAGAATGCGAATTAATGAGGAGCGATTTGACAGACAGTCATTCATTGTCTGGATGTTTTGCACCAGAGATCAAACATCTAATCCGCCACTTACTTAATGAACTGCAAAGAGAAAACAGCCAATCACATAAGCCAGACGATCGCATCTACGAAGCAGGAGCTACACAACAATAATAAAAGATTGGTAACACTGTTCTTGCTTGCAGTGCGCCGCGAACTATCTGGTTAATTAAACTGATGGACTGAAGTATAATGAACATTCAAGCTAGCGACAGTGACAAAAAAAGAATAAATAAATGAACAGCTTCAGTCTGAAATTACAGTAATCGTCATTTAATTTTGATACCTAATTTAGATTTTACACAAAATGAAATTGAAAAAAAAAATTGAATCGATAAAAAAGATTAATTTGAATAAGCAACATGCTTTCCCTAGTGTACAGCAACTAGCTTATGTGGTGCAGTTGAATTAATCTAAGAATTGAAACTTTATTAGTATATATATCATGCATGAAGTCGGATTACTAAACTGAAAGTGTATCGAAAATACTCAAATTTACAATTTATGTAAGCGGAAATTAATTTATAGATACTGAAGTTAAACAAAATAACACAGTTAAAACATAAATACTGAAGTTGAAGTTAAAAACTTGAA
This sequence comes from Parhyale hawaiensis, assembly GCA_001587735.2. Classification (NCBI taxonomy): domain Eukaryota; kingdom Metazoa; phylum Arthropoda; class Malacostraca; order Amphipoda; family Hyalidae; genus Parhyale; species Parhyale hawaiensis. The sequence goes on from LQNS02277999.1 coordinate 4,753,806, forward strand.
GCAAATAGAAACAAAATTAGATTAAATGAATTTTTTGCTTATGCTTCCGTAATACAACGCAGCACTTCAGGCACTGCCTAAAATGGTTTTGGGACCGCAATCCCTCAGGGGTATATTCTGGCGGGCCCTTTGCCTCCCACAATATATTTGGGCCTCACAAACCCAAGGGTCCCGAGTGCCTTCTCCGCAGGGGATGTTGCAGCTAGCCTAAGTTCCTGCTCAGGTAGTACCACCTGATGCTCTTTTTCTTTCCTTTCTCTTTTTACTCTTTTCGGCCAAAGGGTGTACTGGTGATGGCAGGGTCTATATGGTAATTTGACTGAGCTCGCCGTAGCCTCTTCCAATTATGAGTTGGTGCTATGTTCGGAGACGCTCGTCTCAAGCCATCGTCGTGTTTCTGCGCTGATGATTCCGAACGATGAAAAGCCAGTGCTGCAATTGCGAGACTTTTGCCCTGGATTTAGGAGTTTGGCTGCTTACGTTCAAAAGGGTGTTGTTGTGTCTAGGCAGAGTGTATATGAGCGTTGCTGTTGTGAATTGATGGTGCTTTGAGTCTGTGGCTCATTCAGGAACTTTCATTTGTTTTAGTGTATCGCAGCCCGTCTGCTGATAGACAATAGGGTCTTTGATTGTTTCTAGGATGCAATGGCTAGAATTCAGTCGTCGGATAGGCGTAGTGCTTATGTCTTTATGGGTGATTTTAATTGTCACTATTTGGAATGGCTATGCTCTGGGAGGACTGATTGCCATGGCCATGCAGCCTTCGCTTTCGTGAGTGCTTCTGATTGTGAGCAGATGGTTGAGGGTCCCACCTATTTGATTGGAAGTGTTCCTGACCAACTGATGATTGATGTTCCTGATTTAATTGGAGTGTCGGTGGTGTCTCCCATTGGTTTCTTGGACCACGGTGCCCTCTCTGTGACGCTGCAAGTTCGTCAGCCCCTTGAAGTCCAGAGTGAATTGGGATACCGTCTCTGGTGCCATCCTTGCGCTACCTTGGGGTTTTGTGAGAGATTCTCCTGATCCTTGGTCTCCTTTGGATTGGATTTTCTCTGACATGGTGCACGCCCATGTCTCTTCCTGCTTCATAAATGTCAGGACAGGCGATGAGCCCTGGTTTGATGATGCATGTTGGAAGGCGCACCAGTTGAAGCGGGAGGCATATACCCGTTGGCGTACTAGCCTGTCAGCTGTCGACTTTCTGCGTTTCAGGGAAGAGCAGCGTCGGGCTGGTGCTACTTATGAGGAAGCTGAGATGGAGCAATTTTTTGAGGTCCAGGGAGTTGTTAGCTTCGTCTGTGGTGGTCCACCTTGAAGAGCGCTGCGTTTGGTGTGAGCTCTTCTGCCACCCCTCTAATTGGTGCAGGTGGTGATCTTGTTGCGGACCTCGCTGCCAAGGCGGACCTTTTGTTGCGCTTCTTTGATGGGAAGCAGAGCCGGGACCGGGTGCGCATTCTTTTAGCGTGTGATCCTGAGCCAAAGGCTCTCCAGTTTTGCTTTCAGATCTTCTGAAGTGCACCGCCTTCTTCTTGACCTGGACCCAATGGGGGCACTGATCCATCGGGTATGTTTCCTCTTTTCTTCGGAGGCTGGCTGGTGTGCTTGCAGCCGCGCTTGCTTCCGTGTTCCGTCGGATGTTACTGCTGGGCTCTTTTGCGGAGTGCTGGCGTGTCGCCCATGTGGCACCTGTTGCGAAGGGCTCCGTTTCATCCCGAACCTCCGACTAAAGACCCATCTTTATCACACCTGTTTTGTCGAAAGTTTATGAGAGGTTGGTTGCGTAGAGGTTGGGTTGTTTTCTTGAGAAGCAGGGTGTCCTTCCCCCAACACAGTATGGTTTTCGTAAGGGCTTGTGAACTGGTGCTCTGCTTTATATTTTTCATGTGTTGCAGCTGGCTTTTGATAGGGGTCATGAGGCAAGGTTGGTACAGCTTGACTTTAGTGCTGCTTTTGATCGCGTGAATCACATTGGGCTGCTCCATAAGCTGAGATTGATGGGTATTGGTGGTTCAGTTTTCTCGGCAATTAGTCAGTTTTTATCTGTTAGACGTCAATGTGTAGTTGTTGATGGAAGAGATGTGAGTTTTTGGACGTGTTTTTTGGTATCCCACAAGGTAGTGTTCTGGGCCCTCTGTTATTCATTGTGTATACAGCGGACCTGTTTGATCTTATTATTAATCTACTTGTTGGTTACGCTGATGATATTACTTTGCTAGCTGTTTGCGATAAGCTTAATGAAAGGTTGGAGGTTTCAGAATCCATTTAGTATGATTTGGAAGTGACTGATTCTTGAGAGTTCTAAGTGGGGGATGAGGCTAAGACCATGCTCGTGTCCAGGTGGCGTACAGTGAGACTCTTTTTCCTGCACTCATACTGGATGGTGTGTCACTTCCTGTGGTTGATGACTTGGTAATCTTTGGTATCAATTTTATTCCAAAGTTGACGTTTGAGCCCCACATTCGTTCGGTTGCCTCACGTGCATCGCAGAAAATTGGTCTTATGACGCGCGCTAGGAGGGTATCTGGCTCGGTAGAATTGACAAGTCGATGTTTTAATTGCTATGTCCTCCCTCTTCTGGAATACTGCTCAGTAGTCTGGGGTTCTGCTGCTGATTGTCATCTGCGTTTGCTTAACAAAGTGGTTCGTCGATGTGCGCTCATGCTGGATGGTGTTGTGCCTTGTGATCTGGCGCATCGTCGCAGAGTTGGTGCTGTCTGCTATTTGTATAAAATTTATAACTGCCCTAGTCTTATACTGTCTGATTTTTCTTCCGGAGCCATTTGTTCGGTTGAGGTATACTCGGCATACCTGTGCTCTTTATGAGTTTGCGTTGGAACCGTTACGATGCCGTACGGGCCAGTATTCTCGTTTGCTTTTCCATCGTGTGTCGATGTCTGGAATGGTCTTGATGGCTCTGTCTTTGCTGGTGCGGGTATTGACAGCTTTAAACTATGTGTACACAGAGCTTTTCAGTGATCTTGGGTCTTCTCTTTTTTTCCTTATTTATTTCACTCGCTGGGCTGGTTGAGTGTGGGTTTGTAAACCTCGTGGAGTTTCTTCGTTCCCACGTCGCCAGTCTAGTGTGATTTAAAAATAATAATTTTGGGTCGTGAAATCCCCTCGACGATAATAATAACACAGCGACGACGCCTCGATCGAATTAATAAGTGGAAGAGCATGAAGATGTCCGGCCAGTACGGTACCTCGAAACTGCTCAGGACAAAATCGTACCAGACTCTTGGAACTGGCTCCTGAGGGGTGAGCTGAAACGGGAAACAGAAGGCACCATCCTGGCAGCTCAAGAGGAACGTCCCCAGGGGCGCCGGAACGAACTGAAGGCGACAGGGGCAGGATTGAGTCAGAGGGGCACTTTTGGGGTAAGAGGGGCACTTAAGGGGTATGAAATTCCTTGCTACTTTTTCAATGCTGTACCAAAAT
>LQNS02277999.1:4763851-4785083 GCA_001587735.2 Parhyale hawaiensis
CGCTCGGCAAGGCTCCAGGGCGCGACGTTGTTATTCCGCACAAGAGACATCAATGTTATTGGAAGAACAAAGCAGCTTATTGGCATGCACCGAAGCCACAGGCGACTCTACCAAGCTGATCTCCTGGTGCGGTACCGCCGCCGCCTAAGAAAATTGTGACTCGAGAAAATAATTCATAGTTTAGCGGAATATACTGCGGCCTGGGAGGTTTATGAGGCACTGCAGAGAGAATATTTCGCGCCATGATTGAGCTCACGGAACAGGTATAGTGACAGAGACGCATGTCAAGGCCCAACGCTCTGCTCTATTGGGGGGAAAGAAGAGGGTTTCGATGGGCTGTTGTGGGTAAATGAGGGACATACACGCAAGAGTGAATTGTGACTTTCGTTATCACTATTATTGTTAGTTTATTTCTTTTTGGCATTAGTATTGTGTGGTATTTAATTTTTTACCAGAATTGTTCCAGCTGTTCAGTTGAAAGGCTATGGAGGTGGAGCTCAACGTCAACTGTCGAATAGGGCCTGTCCACGCGAATAGTACTGTAAATATCATGTACTCCACCTGTTCTGAAATAGTTGTTCCATCAAGACAAATTTCAATTTTGTCATTTTGGAGGATCATCATGAGGCAACTGAAATTTACGGTTGTAGAACAACTATATCAGAACAGAGGAAGAACCAAGATGAGGTAAATGAATTTATGGCTGTGGAACTATTTCAGAACACGAACAGCGAGATTAAACCGTAAAAAGTTAGCGTTTTACCAAGCAGCTGGAAATGCTCTAGTACGAATAACATTATGGATGCAACCAAGTACAGTTACTTGCCCTGTAAAAAGTTAAGCCCCCGTACCTACAGCGTGAGATCCAAAGACAGGAATAAGAAGAATCCTCCCATAGCATGCTGAGCTCTACCAGGAACCTACCCACGACACCACCTAACGGGGAGAGAAGCGAGAACGCACCGTGTTAAGAAAGATCAATGCACACCCTTATTCCCAAGCATCAGATACAAAAAGACATTGAAAAAAACTATCAATAGAGAATGTGCCCATCTGGACGTAATTATTACTTATGTGTGCTGTGGTCAGAAAGTTTAAGCCTCCATTTCCGAGCGGAACGATATCACAGAGGAAAGAGCAAGGGACATATAGTATGTCGATAGAAACGGGGAATCCATGCACGAAATTGTTTCCGCACAGGATCAACGTGCATGGAAACAGCAAGTCGGGAAAGAAGAAGATGAACAGAATAAAGCATGAGCAAATAGAAGTTTGATATCTGGAAGGAAGCAAAGTGGGCACGAAAGACAGACGTACCGAAGGCCTAGCTGATGGCTGAGGTTACCTACACGAGCCCCCTGGGGTCGCCGGGCCCCATAACATAAGATGGGCGAACCTAACTAACCTATGGCCCATCCTAAGCCCCCGGAGAGGGCCTAATTACTTCTGGGACGCCTGGGACAGTAAATGAACTTAGGTAACCAAATGAGATCTTTGTTCCTAGATATTGTCAACAGTAAAAGAAGACTCATTACTATGACCTCTGTCTCGACACTAGCGATACCTATGACCTTATTGGAGTCTTAAAATTAAAATAAATTGGCCAGGACCTAACACCTATCATTGCTGAGCAACAAATCTACAAGGAATTGCAGTAGTTAACGAAAACGCACAGCACCGCCATCAAAAGGTACACAGTGCAATCGGCTATTTACCAAGTAAGACATTCTTGCGAAACAGTTCTTTAACGTGTGAATACAAATAATTGAAGCAATCGTTGTGGAAATTATCAAAAGGTACTCAGAGATAAAACTAGCAAGCCTAAAGGGAGGAAGGTAGGGAAGAACCCAAGGGTTCCAGCTACCACCCTTTACCAAGGGAGCGCCTGACCCACGCTGAAACCCAAATTGGTTATCGAATCAGAGCGCCCAGCCACTTCACTGGCTACACCAATTACTTGACGCCCAAGACATTACGTCTTTCAGGTCAGCTGAAAGCATAAAATACAATAATCGGTAGCAATACGAAATAGAAATGAAGCACAGCGGGTGCAAAATCACAGATATCACGAAGGTGAAACAGATACCAAACGAACTTATGCGGGCACTCAGGAGAGGCGCATTGCAACATGCCGTCCACAGTGACCCATTAACACAAAGTAATCTTTTATTTTATTCAAGAACAGCAGTGATAATGCCGTTCAGAATAATGGGGAGCATGGTTGGGCTTACAGAATACCAGGCTCTGCTTTCTCGCTATATAGGCCATTTTTCATAGGATTACCTATAGGTATGAGAATTATAGGAAAACAAACCCTCATGCCAGAATAACACTGCCTGGTAACGATAGAGTTAGTGGGGTAGACATCATATTCGTAGGAATATCACTATCTCAAACGTAACCTAATGTAGCTTTTGGGAAATGAAGAGTTAACTCCTGGCCGAGCAGGTGACCATATATAAAAGGTAAAGTCTACAATGGTATTCCTACCAACGAGATTTTCGGCCATGGCGACCATTGTCACGTATCAAAATGCGCGGGCAAAGTGGGCACGAAGAAAAGACTTCTCGAAGACTTTTTTTTGCTTAGGTAACCTATATATGGTTCACAATGAGGCATATATACCCTCCACAACAAAGGATGGGCGAGTCTGACAAAGCTAATCCTATGGCCTTTCCTACGCCTCCAGAGGGGGGTATTTATTTTGAAACGGGCTATTAGTTGGCTAACAATATTCATTTACGGCCTGTTAAGTGGCCTTCTGGTTCGATAGAGGTACCAAAATCATGGCCACCTAAACGGCTCAATCTTCAAAAAAGTGAAAAAATATAAACTCCGTGGATTTATTCAAATTTGTTCTCATTTTTGAAGGAAAATAAGTCTACACGTTTCAACGCACGCCCACTTCTCGATAGTAAAACGGGAAATTTTTTTTTTTTTTTTTGCTGCCACCTTCCACCCCGTCCACCTCCCTAGTACCAGCCCCCTTACAATGAGCTCTTACCCCGCCAACCTTGTAGGTTAAATAGGGTAGGACTGGTTTCCGTAGTGAAAAATGAAGTTTAGAACTTAGTAAACCCGTATAAAGAGCTATATTTGATATAGGACATTAGCAGAACCAGTCCTGGCCCCTAACCTGCTAGATTCACGGAGGGGGTGTACCTCTATCAGGCCAATACGACTTATATATACATACATATTTTCAATTCATTTCAATCGCAGTAGAACTGATTATTATTGCAAAAAATGACAACAAAAAAATTCTCCGGGGCAAAATTTCATTCGATATAATGTACACTAAAGAACTAATAATACTGTCTGACCAGATATTCAGTTAACTTTCTCTAGAACTGGTTGAATCTCAAACATGATTCTCAGTACGGGCAGGGAATGCCAATGCAAATATTACAATGTATACATTGTTCTTGAAACCTACATATCAGAAATGAAGCGCTTCTATTGATGTACATTCCTGCAAAGTCAAACAATAAAGAATTCAGACAATTTAAAACGCACGGCATTTTTCGGAAAAATCGCGAGACCAAGAATGAAATTATATTGAATGCGGCGCGTCTATAAGCATAAAAGACGAGTGATACAATATATTCTTTTGTCCAAAAAATACATAAAGGCTATATATATATACAACTATGAGAGCACAAGACACGCCCAACTTTTGGGGGGGAAAATGTTCAAAATTTAATGCTTAGAGAATAAAAGTTATATGCTTCGCATCTTTATGAAAAGAAAACAGAGAGGTACGATAGACAGCATGACTGCCTAAAACGATATGTATTTTCGTAACAAGAATCGAAAGAACAAGAGTGATGCAATGGCTTTTTTTTTCAATATTGTAAGTAGAGCAGAAAGCTCAAAGCCCGTGCGTCTCGACAGATACCCTTGATGGGTCAAGGGTAATCTGGAGATTAGGAAAGACGTCTGGTTCACTAACAAAAGGGTATACAACTACAATTTTAGGCGTCTGAGGACCAAGTTACTTTATAGCGACCTCACATGGCCTCCTGGTAACATTACAAAGATGCATTTTGCGCTAAAAGGTTAAGGTTTTTATTTAATTTGACGTCTTCTCACCCCCGACCCAGCCAAACGTCTCCTCCGCTCGGGGACAGATATCCGTCTCATCTCTTCTGTAGATACGTCCTGACAATAGCTTCACAGTCAAAAAAACACGGGACTACCTATTACCTAATACAAAAAAAAAAATAATAAATAAATTAGCTGCCTGACTAGAGACATAAGATGCAACAGAACTCCTTGCACAGAGTGCCCCGGAAAGGAGAAAGTTCTTAAAACAGAGACTTCTCGCAACGAAGAGAATCCTGAAACGTAGACAGTAGAGAACACCACCTGTTGGGAATTGTGACAATACCCTAGACACAAATTGAGTTACTAGCAATGTGGTATGGCAATACTACCTAATTAATTCGTAGGGCACACTACAGGACAACTTCAATATTTTCTTTGGTGGTGGCTAAAAACTACTTCGTATTAATGAAGGGACAACATGTACAACGTCGAATTCTTCTCGGATGTGAAACTCCTCGCCAAACGGAGACTAAGTTTCTGGTTAAAATTTAGAAATTCAGCGATCCTGCCTAGATAGCCTTTCGGGAAAAAGCTAAAATAAGGGCTACCCCGAAACTTCTTTCGGCAGGTACTAAATTCAGTATTTCGTTTTCACACGCAAATCATCAAACTTGCGACGCTTTAGCACGAGGACGCAATCAATAAGGTACTTTTCGATTGGGTGTCTGCTGGTGTAGCTGTGAGGAGCATACGCAGCTACGAGGACTAGTAGTCTATAAAAACTATACATACTATGATGCAAAAAACATTTAACCCTTTACGCCCTGAATTATTTTATTTTTTAGAGCTATTATATACTTTAATTTTCAGTGTGACGAATTCGTCACAGTCGTGCGTAAAGGGTTAACGTTAGTATGGTTAGGTAAGGTTACGTTAGACTAGGTCTCTTTACTGTATCTAGCTATTTTGGTAACTGTTCTGCCAACTTTACTGCTCCTGACAGCTAATCGAGATTATGGCGAGTTCGATTCCTTATTGTTTCATAAATCACGCAAAAAATATTTTTTTTGAAGGAACCTAATGTACAAGAATGGTGTTAATCTCGATCTCCCAGCAGGTTATAAAACTGACGCCATCTAAGGGAAAACCTGAGTTGATTCCAGGTTGATCAAAAATATAGCCGGGTACAAAAGTAATTCGGCATAAAATCTAGCCATAATGCACAACTTTGTAGCATTTCAATGATATGCAACAATCAAAAAACTAACCTGCTGCCTCGCAAATTAGTGTTTAAATAATCAGTGTTTCTTTGGACGATTAAGTATGGGAATTCATTCTAAATAATACGTTACGTACTATAGTGCACACACTGGCAGAGCAAGGAATTTGCATCAGCCTTCATTCATAGTTAGCACTTGCGACCAATATCATGTTAAGGCAAGAACCAATTTTGCAGCAACGGCAAAGAGAGACTCGAAGCCATAAACACCGCCGTGTCTTAGGCGTAGCCAACATACGCAACACAATACGAGCCAGGCCGCGGCAAAAAAAAAAAAAAATTCCGCGTTTCAGCATCAAAATTTCGATGACGAAATACAGCTCACACAAGCCAAGTTTGAGGAAGATTTATCATTGATTAAGTTTTAACTTTGTGACTCGAAAGGGACAGGAAATATGAAAATTAATAAACTAAAGTTGCACTCCGCGAGTGCAGACGTCCGCCGAGCAACGCAAACTAAAATGCAGAATGGTAGAGAGGCAAACATACAAGCGGACTCACAGGTCATGACAGTGCTAACAGTTCCTGCCACTTTCGCGAAGAGAATTCGATAACCTTTTCAGTTATGTTGCTAACAGGCAAACATACCCTGCAAGACGCAACCCATGGTAGCACCGGGCCTAGCTTGCTGAACAGTGGCACTGAAGGAGCCGGAAACGAGTCCCAAGCCAGGTTAGCGATCTTTGTGCTTCCCAATGCGCTGAGTCAGCAAACTTGCATGGTGTGCAGAGCTACGTGGTTGCACTTACCTTTCCATGAATGGGAAGGTAGGGGCGCGGGTGTCTGAACCTTCCGCTACGATGCTATAGTTCTCAACGACCCGAGGTCGGATACAGCTGTACTTACTCCTGGGGCCAGTTGGCCTATATCTGTGGCACGAACCATGCAGTACATGCGGGTATTCCAGTGACGGTTGCAGTCAAAGTTGACTTTACACTTTACGTTTTCATGGCGGAGGTATAAATATACAAATAAATAAGTAAATAAACATACATGGAGAAAGAAAACTAATGCATTCTTCTTAATAGCCCTGGGTGTTAAAAGTATAAATGCACCACCAAGGCTTTACTCGGCTGAGGTGTGTTCAACTAAGGGTTTATTGAAATTATTTCGTCCTTCCTTTTCGATGAACAACAGATGCCCAGTGTGCTGTGCATTAGTGTAAAATTGCCTTAACCTCCTTTAAGGACCAAATAAAACCTTGGCTTTTCGTAGGAATATCATCGGTTAAAGTGTCATTTATAAAGAATGTCGATTCTCACACAATTACCTCTTGAGTTAATTTTTTTTTTTTTAAATCACGAACGCAAAATTTTTCAACACTAGACAACAGGTGGACGGTTATAATCGGATTACTTCATTAATGGAGTACAGAATGAGGATTTGTGAGAAGTGGGCTTAGGAAACGAGCAAATTCTACCGAGTCGATACCAAGCACTGCTGCTCACCGTACGTACAGCGACAATAGACTAAGAAAAAATTCTGCTAAACAGAACTGAGTTGCTGCTAGAGTCCGTCCAAAGCGGCCTTTACAGGCACGAGCCGGTGACGAGAAAGTGACCTCTCATTTGTACAGGGGCCAAGAAGCCGCTGAACAATTGGATGAAAAAGACGCGCCTCGATCAATCAGACGCCTTGAGTCCGTCCCTTTCATCGACGCACAACCAAGAGGCGCGCAGTCTATGACACCGGAGAACGGCAATCGGAGAAGTAGCAGTTTTCGTCTCCGCTGTTAGACTACTGGTGCCGATTGCATGACATACTAAAGGGAGGGAGAAATGCTTCTAAAGAAAACAGGCTGCCAGGCTGGAATGTATTCAATTAGTAGAGGAAGATGCAAGCGAGAGTAGCTCTTAAGTCAGCTCGGTACAGAAAAGTGCAGATTTAACTAACGAATACCTTCACTCGTGGCGATTAATTAATTTCGTTCATAAGATTGTTATTCTAGCCCCATAAAGACAGCCCTGCATCGGAATCACGAAAGAAAACAAAAAAATAGAACTGAAAATCTTATAGTTTAAGCTTCCGTCTTCACTGCAATGGCGTTCAAACAGGGAACGAAAAGGGAAGGAAATACAGTATGCCCATCTAAAAGTAGAACTCACGCACGATGATGCTCCCGCCGAGGATCAAATCGTATATAAGAGCGGAAAGTCACGCAAAAGAACAGAGAACAGTGTGATAAGTGGGCATGTGGGAAACACGTCCTAAAGGCCTACCTAAGGCAAAGATAACTTAGTTATGGGGTCTCCCTGTTGCGTTACTGCCCTACAAGTAAAGGTAAAGTCAACTTAGACTGCAGCCTTCACAGGGAAACCCACATGCACTGGTTCGTGTGGTGGATATGGGCCAACAGAACCCAGAGCAGTACCTAAGTACTGTTTCTGTAGACGACGGGTTGCTAACAACTACGGCGCATTTAGCGGAAGGTTCAACGACCCGCCACCTGCTGCGCTAAGGTAAATACCCCCACGATAGCTATGCACACCAATGCATTTTGCTGATTCAGCGCGTCGAGGTCATGACAAAAATCGCTCACCTAGCCTGAGGATCGTTCCCGGGATTCTCAGCACAGCTGTTCAGCACGCAGCGTCCGCTGCTACCGTGGCTATAAGATAGGCCTGCGAGGAGGACTTTCATTTTTACTTAACCTCATATTTTTTTATATATTTTTTGTTCGTGTATTGTGATGCCAGTAATCTTCTTCACGTGCGTGGTCTTCTGCTTTTTTGATGGAACAGTAGTGGGAGTCTCGCTTTTTTCCTCTCTTGAACCCTTCAATAGAACTGTTAAGCACACAGCAGTGAGAAACTTAAACTAAGCCAACCATACGGCCCATCCTCTGCCCCTAGAGAACCTCACATTGCAAAGCCAGAAACGCTCCAGAAGAAAAGAAGCAGCCAATGGACCTCCAGAGAGTATTCAATTAGCAAAGGAAGACGCCAGTGCGAGTAGCTTTAGTGTTCAACTGATTCAATAAGACGGAACGAAAAGAAAAGTATGCGAGCAGCTCCTTACATAGGAAATTTCGCCTGGTCACTATCGGCCAACTGACAGTGCTTCAGGTCCCGGAAAGTTTCGAACCTTTTCTCTCATTCTACTGCATAACAACGACGCTTAACGTATTGTTTTCCTCCGAGAAAGATTAAGTTATGACGGAAAAGGTTACTCATCCAAAAGGTTACCAATATTATTTTGGTAATCCTTTGGCTGTACTTCAATTTAATTGTCCTGGCAGTTTGCGTTAACCCGTTATCTCACACGGTCCATTTTCTGGGCGGTGTCAACCCAGTTTCTGATTTCTTAGAACAATTAGGCCTGCCAGGGATACAGGCTCGTATGATCAAGGGCACTGGCACACCGGAAGCAGTTGAAGCTGGCAGGCAGGCAGGCAGTATGCCTTACACACCTCGAGTAGCATAGCAGGTGCGAAGGTACAGCTTTACAGTGTCGCCAATGTAGCCTTTTTATGCTAGATTAAGCATTTCGGGAGGTTTAGCATCCCAAAATTGGTTTAGCATTTAGCAGGAAAAAACAGGAACTTTTTAATTTTTAGCATTTGTGACATTTTTTGATTGATCCAACACTATATGCCGAATTTAATGCTACTGACAAACGTAGAGCACAATTGCGATAAAATTATCATTCGTTGGTTGATTATTGCAGCATTGAAGGGAAAGTGTAACGCTGCTGACCGTACCAAGCGTGTATTAAATTTGTTTATTGTAAGATAGATGGAGTTATCGTCTTCGCGTCATTTGTCTGTGTAGGAGCTATTCAGCGCAATGCCATATCTATTAAATTATGATCCTTATTGTTAGTGCTGGTTAATTAAACTTATAAAGTAATTCAGCATATCCTTCGCCTCACAATGAGTAAAGATAGAGTGAAGTACGCTCAAAAGTTCAACACAAAGCACAGAATCGATTGTCTGTGTCTGAGTACTTCTTTTCCGAGTTAAATACCTACGTTGTTAAAAAAGATGAGACATCTAGGGTGGAAGTCAAGTCAGCCATGTTTATTTGCTGCCATACAACATTAAATTCCTGTGATCATCTGGACGACTTGTGCAAAAATACTAAATCCGATAGTAGAGCAGTGATTCATCGCACTGTGTGTGCAAACGTAGTGGAGATTGTTATTGTTACTTATTTCAATGAAAATTTTACTACTGATAGCAAATTTAGCTTGTAACTAATGAATCTAATGATATCACTACTTACAAATGATCGTTTTTTTTGTAGTTCCGGAGGAGGCCAATCTAATCTAACAATGTGGCAGCATTTGCTTTGAAACTAATTTTACTCCATTCGAATGCCGAAGTCGAGCGTTATTGAGCAGCATGAACGTCGTGAAAAAAAAAGTTAGAAACAAAATGTAACTGCCTGTGATATCAGCTAATCTTACTCTGAAATATGGCCTAAAGAGGCATAACAAATGTTAGAAGAACTTCAAACTGCCAAAAGTTGCCATCAACAAAATTGGATTGGTGGATTTCTATGACAAGACGATCATAGCCCCCGTACAGAATGCACAGCTTGTCTGTCAATTGTGATGTAATTCCATTGGAACTGTAGTTCAGCAAGAAATCGTTGGATCCTAATCTTTTCCCTCATTGTTTGTAACATGATACTAATTTTTTTCTTGCAGCGATTTGCAGGAAAGTTGCAATTTGCAGCGTTTTGCAGGAAAGTCGCAATTTCATTTGGCAACACTGAGCAGCAGTGTGCACCTGATGCAGAACCTCTGCGATCAACGTCCTGATTGACACTGATCGCAGTCCACCGATGAAACTCAAGAGTTTTTCAAAGTCCCAAATGGGAGTTCTAGATTTTCCCAGATCTTAAAAAAAATCGCAGATAGTTATAAAAGAATACAAATAAAAACTTCAAGCTTATCTCAATGTATGAGGTAACAGTTAATTATTTACGTAATTCTCAAGTATTAGGCTGGGAAAAATTCCCCAAACTGGTTTGAAAATTCTTGGAACTCTCTCTAATTCCCAAGATCTGGAGAAAATTTTCGAAGAGTGGCAGCCCTGTATCGCACATCTGGCAAGGTACACAGCAGCAGTTAGAGCAGGAATCGATCGCGCCGCCAGCGCTGGCTGCTCTGGACGGCAGCTGCCTGCTAAACAAACTGCCGCTGTTCGGTGTACACGCTCCAATGCATTCCGTGCTTCTCAAATACTGCCTGCCAGCCTGCCTGCCAGCTTCTTGCTGAACCGCGTTTGGTGTGCCTGCGCCCTAAGACGGGACGGCCCTGAAGCAAATGCAAGTGAACAGTTATCATCAGGTAACGCTAATAGTTAATGGGTTAGTAGTACTTTCCTTACGTGAAACACAAGTATAGTTTACGCGTTATAGGTCAACGTTCGAGGTCTGTTTAAGAGTCATCGTGACTAATGTGAGACCCTTAACCAACAGTAATTTAGACTGACAAGCCAATGAACGTTCAACTTATTATCATACAGTTTACGTTGTTCAGGTCTCCCTCGATCCAGACACGACGCGATTTTTTCAGAGAGGTAGTGCGAAGAAACATGTAGTACGCCAAGACAAATGGGAAACCCATGCACGGTAGGCAGATCCAAGAAGTAGTAGTAGTAGCAGAAAGAGGGTTAGAGGGTTTTCTAGCGCTTCGAAGATCATCCTTTCACGCCGCAGGTCTCTGTGATCTTTAGCGTGAGGTTTCTGCCGGACGGCCTAAAAGAGGTACATGCAAACTTTTATGAATTTTATGTGTCTCCAAGTGGCTCGTGCGCAACTACCGGCAGCAAAACAAAGCACAAAGCATTTGTAAGAGACGATAAAAGAAAAAGAAGACAGCATAAACACTCGTGCGGGGAGATTCCCTGCCGCTGATGCCGTACTCGGGAGATGGGTTGGGTCGCTTACTACTATCGGCGGCCCACCGCACGGAACAGCAGGGGAAGTAAAGAGACCCTAAACCTACCAAAGCTAACAAATCAACCTTATCATCAGGAGCTCCGGTCAGATGCAAATGCTATTCTCTGGAGACAAGCGTTTGGTAGAACCTTTAAGCAATGTAGACCTTGGAAACAGCAATTCAGGAGAAAAGAACCTAAACAAAATAGTAAGTAGATCAAGGAAAAGGAATGAGCTAACTGAGCAAAAAGAGAAACAAATCCTAGAACCCATATTAAGGCTAATGAAACCTATATCTGGCGTCTCTTCACGGCACTACTTCCTACAAAAAGTTAACTAAGCCTTGGGAGAAGGAAGAAGAATAATACATAGACCGACTTACAGTGGAAATTAATTATATATGTGGAAAACAAGCTACGAAGAGCAGTACATTATAATAAAGGTTAGTGTAAGCCTTGCTAGCAGCTGCGCAGACGTAAAACCAACTGGACCGGACACTTCCACTGGGAAACCCACACGCACCAGTTCGTGCAGCAAAACTATATCGTATGCCTACTAGCCCTAGAGAAGTGGACGGTTGCAGTCGATCACAGATTGCCAGGGACGGAAGCCTTTCATAAAACTGCGAACCCTCGACCAATAACTCACCTGCCCGGAAAGCAGGCTCGATCTTACGCCCTTTGCGCCTGAGAGTCCACCACTCTAACATCCTGCTACTGTAAGCACGGATAAGCGCTCCGAGAGGGTAAGAAGAAGGGACAAAAGACAATACAGTATAACGATGGCAACGTAGAACCCATGAACGAGGGTGTTCCCACACAAGATCAACGCACGTGGGAAAAGCAAGTCAGGAAGACGAGGCAGCCCAGAACAGAGTATCATCAGTAGTAGCATGAAAACCTAAGCGATGCAAAGGCGTCACAAAAAATATTTCGTAAGCGTTCCTCATGGAGCACATTCCAAACAGTTCTATTCTCGATCTATCAGACTTCTTCGCCGCCCTAACACCTTATATCGCAGAACAGGGTCTGATGATAAAAAATTTCTGCTTAGGTTTCAAGGAGAAACCAGAGCTTGAGTTGGCCAATATAGAGGTAAACTTCTGTGCCCGCACCTCGTTTCGATTTTTCTATTATTATGTTTTTATTGTAATTAATAGTTTACGCTTTACTTTCCACAACAAAAGCGATCCCATTCCCACAGAGGAAGAAAAAGGCACATACGGTATGGCGAAAGAACGTGAAACCCATGCACAAATATGTTATCACAATGGATAAACGCGCAAGTCGAGAAAGAAAAGGAAGAACTAAGAAAAGTAACATCAGTATGAGTACGAAAGCGTAGAAAAGAAAAGTGGGCGCGAAGGAAAGGCGCCCCGAAGATTAAGCTTGGGCTAAGAAAACCTACAGGGTCCCATGGGGTCGCAACTCCCCAGAAGATTGTATGGACGAACTAACTAACCACTATGGTCCACCCTACGCTCCCTGAAGGGGGCTTCAATTCAAAGAGGAGGAAACTACCACCGACGTTGTAAACACGTCGAGACCTCCCTGCAGGGATCCACTAAGTCCGAACCGACCGACACACAGACACGGCGCAAACTATACATCCTCGCGGATACACCGAAAGCTGTAGCAAGCGCGATTTAGGATCAAGTATACCAAGAAAAACAAGGAACTGGTGGAATGGGAAGAGGCAAAGCAGAAAAGTAGTGGAAGCGCCGCAAGAAGGTCATCAGTGTGAGAACCAAAACTGGTAGGAACAGTGTGGACTGGAAGGGTAAGCCGTTTTGAAGGCCTAATGGAGACCAAGGGCATTCTACTGAATCGATAACGTGACATATTAGTTCTTCTTTGTGGTATTTAATGAGCGCAGTGTAGTCTTGTGCAACCCTGGAACTCGTGCTCTGGTCTTTAAAATTACGGTTCCTTTTTGTATTTTATAAAATCCAGCAGTCTTGTGCTGCTCAAGAACTCGTGCTCAAGACTATAAAATAAAGGGTTCATGGAGTAGTGTATGGCGTTCAGTAGACCAGTTTAATTGAGAACTCACGGCAAATCCTTTAAAATCATTTTAATATATACAATATTATCAAATCCAGCAGTTGTAAGTTATCCCAGGACTTGTGTTTAAGACGACAAAGTAGCTGTATCTAATCTCTGACTTCTTCGCTAGCACAGCATTGCGTAATTCCAGAACGGCAAGTTAATCCCTAAAAACAACTGCTCATTTTTCTGTTTTAAATGTGATGGTCAGCAGGCTTAAGGCCCCTACACACGCTCAAGGAAACTTGACAAGTGACTTGTACAAGCAAACATGAGCATGTGTATGACCAGACTTGCGTAAGTATTAGACTTGCGCAGTGACTTAAGGCTTGATTGAATTTGAATTATGTCCTCAAGTGCAAGTCTACCGAAGCGTGTGTACCGAACCCGCGCACTTGATATCAAGCCACGGTTGTAAGTTTGGCTAGTTCTGCACAAAATACTTTATACTAGTAGTAGTGGCAGTAGTATTTCCAGTTTTACTATGTTTTTCCAAGTACGGTTGGCTATTTAATTTCAAATGAAGACACCTGCCAATCATGGAGCAATCAGCGTTGCCCGATCAAAAAATTTATAATGGATTATCGACGATTATTGCGGGTTACCTGAACAAAATACCAATGTCGAGATCATTTTTTTTTTTTTTTTCAGAACCTAGATGTCTCTCAATCTGGCAACACTGGTAGCAATCAGGGCCAGTAGTTACGTAGCCTTCACAAAGTGAAGAGTCGTGTTGTTAAAACTGGCGAAGTCAACTGGAGCTTTGTGCAGGTATACTTGTGCGTGTGGTGGCAAAGGGCAATATCCCAATACTTGATCAAATACTTGCGGAAACATACTTGTCAAGTTTGCGTGAGTGTGTGTAGCCGCCTTTACGTAATCCAAAACCTCGTACTCCAGCCTCGAATACAACAGCTTCTTTTGCTGTATCAATATCATTATTTATGTTCAGCAGTCAGACGTAATCCTGGTACGCGTTCTCAGACCTCGAATACAACGGTTCCTTCTGCTGCGTTTTTATGAAGTCCAGCAATCTTGTGTAACTCCAGAACTCGTGCTCAAGTCCATGAAGTAAGAGTTTCTTCGTCACTATTTTTTATCAAGTCCAAGGGAGTCGGACAAAGAAGGTCAGCGCGGCAGATGCTGGGCGGCATCAGCGACATCATTGCTCTGGGAGGCAATAAGCGCCACTTGCAATTCGAGGCAAATTTTTCAGAGTCGACAGTAACTGCAGAAAGTCGAGGGCGACAAAACAGCGATGAGCAAACTTGGGACGAGTTTTGACGAATGTGACCCGGCGAACTTACGACAGCGCAGCTCCTGGAGGCTTCCAAGACTGACCGACGTCCTATTGGACCAAGTCAAAACTTTTTGGGAAAAATCTAAAAGAAGAGGCCTCGTTTACAAGCGACTTCTGAAATGGAAAATAAAATGGCAATTTCAAAGCAGCTTCTTTCAGTGTGTCCAACTCTTCACGTCCGGAATTATTTCATTCATCGGATTAGCTAAAATTTTTGAATACTAAACGCGATTCACTGAAAAAGTGTGGACTAGCATGTAGATGATAGCTTCCGCTACGCAAAATTTTAATTATGTAGTAAACTAATAAATTAAAATACACAACATCGTTTTCTGTGACTGCATATGTCGACGATCAAAAACAAAGGTTAATGTAGCTAATTTGTTAAATAAGGTCAAACTGACGTACCGGAATTTCAGCATAACGATTTTTATCACGAGTCCAACTCAAGATACTGCTTAATTAAGGGTCCTAAATTAAAGCTTTATTTGGCGATTCCGCCACGCATTATTTCAAACAAAGCTTAACAAAGAACACAGTAAGCTAAGGGCTAATAAATACAAGTGGTTGTAATAATAAATCAGGCGGGCGTTGCGAGGCATGGAGACACAGAGCTGCAGGCTGGTCAGCCCCAGGCCCGGAACATTTTTTTTCTGTCAGCACTCGAGTAAATTGGAGCGACTCGCAGTTCTGCTGACAGCGAACACTTTGTTTGCAAATGGCGCCTGGACTTATGGAACAGCCGAGAGTTAAGAGCATTGGAATACAATGAACGTCGCCAGATAAGCTGATTTGGTGCAATAAAAATGCTGCAAGCAAGAGTCGTTTTCCTCGTATTTCACGGGATGAGCAAGGGAGGGGGGGGGCGCAGAAATTTAGGTTTGGCGAGTCGCGTTACTGAAACACAGGAGATGAAAACTGCAGCGGCGGCTTGTCTCTTCGTATTTCACGGAATGAGCAAGAGCGTGGGGCCTGGAAATTCAAGTTTGACGAGTTCATTTAAAAAAACAATTGAGAGTTGCAGCAACGGTCGGTCAATTAGGGTGCTAGGTGAATTCCATCGAGGAAAATTCTACCGCGGAAAGTTCCACCGCATGGAAATCTTAACGGGAAATTCCCAATCCAATAGTACTTATAGTAGTCTACCCGTGTTAATGATTCAAGGACTATTTTTAACCTTTCAACCTTTCACTTGTTCCTCCATTCACGAATATTGCGGCTAAGAGTCGGTTGTTACGGCAGTTGTAATTTAGCATTTCTCCAACTGATTGCAGAGTATTAGCAAGAACATCTCGTGTGGGCGCCATCGCAACATTCGTGATCCTGTTTCTCGTTGCATTTACAGCTTGTTTAGCATCAATGAGGGCCCCATTAACTGCGTGGTCGTGAAGACCGTTTTGGAAGATAATATCGCTAGCATTAGCTCCATAAATAGTGTGCATGCGGGCTCTGCAGCCTCGGTAGAAAAATTCGCAACGCCAATGCGTTTTAGTCTTCGAAATATTATCAGTATGTTTCTCATAGCAGTAGTTTTGTGCATTACTAATTTCAGCTTATTCTTTTCACTTCGCATAAAAGAAATAGCCACAGTGCGGGCCACATATAAAATATATAAGATACAGCAATTCCAAACACGTGTGATGGCAACGACAGCTCGGTTTTAATCTGTTCCAGTAACTTACAAGCTCGTATTGTTGAAAATGCTTCTAGAAAATAATAACTGTTCCAACAATGTATAGATATTACCATATGAATAAAAAGAAAATTAATATATTTACTTCAATTTATCTCATAATTGTAGTGTGTACATATTTGTAAGTGCCCAACTGCCCATAATATTCTAAAGAAAATATCAAGTTGACTTATAAAATTCATGCAGATAAATTTAATGCGAGCCGCAAATTTTTCCTATGCTACTCCTATGGAACTTTCCGCAGTGAAATTTGCTATGGTGGAATTTTGCTATGGTGGAATTTTGCTACGGTGGAATTTTGCTATGGTGAATTTTTCTATGGTGGAACTGTCCGCGGTGGAATTTACCGCGGTGGAATTTACCGCGGTGGAATTTAAAGGCGGTGGAATTTACCGCGGTGGAATTCTTCGGTCACAGTCACTTAGTATATCCAAGGAAGACAAGAATGCAGAATGTAAATTTGACGACTTACGTTGCTGAGACATATATATAAGAAGGAAATGGTAGCTGCAATGAGAAACGATGTCGTTAATAAAGGTCGCTGGAAGTGTAGTTTGCAAATTTGCGGTACTAAAAGCTGAGAAGAAAAATCACGCAGAAGAGTAACTGTTGTTTCTATAAACGATAGGCAGTTAGGGTCATCGCGAAAATACCCAGCACTCAGCACAGTATAGCCCTTACATGAGTCTAGAAGCTGCATCTACAGTTTAGTACAAAACAACCAACCTCAACGACAGTTGAACAGATACAAAGCAAACAGACAGCCGCTGGCAGTCCCCCCTGACGCACGTAATCGAAGCTGTCGCCAATACAGCAATCGCTTCCACTTCGCTATACGGAAAGCTGTAACAACTACTGCTATGCCGGGAACATATTATACAACCGCACGCTCAACTTATGAGTGGACGTTGAACTCGCGTATCGTGCCGATACCCCGTGAAAGTTTTCAGGACAGAGCTGCAGGTGCACTCATAAATTATGTTAAGCTCGTCGTCTCGGCACAAGGGAACTACGCAGTCGGTGGCCAGGAGGGTTTTGAGCATCGGCTAGTTCAGCATATCCCTGCTGTACTATTGCTTGAACATATATATCACCACGAGCGGTGCATGCCAACTAACTACAAAATACATAGGCCAGGGCCACACCAACGCAGCAGGCGACGTGCGATCGACGCAGCAAATTTGTTGCACGAAAAATCGTTACATCGGGTACAGAAATCTACGGTCCCCCACTTACGCAACCCAACTCGCGCAACACCGTGAATTGCTGGCGGTCACAGGCAACACGTCTCCCGCAAAAATTGCATTGCATTGCTTCTTGCGTTGGTGTAGTACTGGCCGTATCTTAATATTACAACTTAATGCGGATGGGGTCCAGGTGGCGATATGCGCGTCATCCGATTGAAAGTTTAAAAAAAAAATAGTTTGTATGGATATGGCGAAACGTTTCCATCTTCAGGGGACTTTGAATAACCGTAAGGTCACTACCAGATTTACGGATATTTGGGCTACAAACTTTGGCCATACAACACACAGCAGCGTAAGTTAATATTTTATTTCTATTGCACTGTAATTTATTATATACATAGTCCCATCAATCGTGGCTACTAATACGAGAATAACTTCGGACGCCAGTGTCAGTGTTTAAAAGTCGCAAAACTTTCAGCGGAAACAAATGCCATCATTAAAAATCAAACACTCTGTCTCTGTAACCGACCTGAATTGGCGCAGACTTCATCCAGAAAATATCTTTAGAAAGGGCATGGAACTATTTAAAAGCCTGATGAAATACAACATTTCGAATTAAAGTCCAAGGACATCATCATTCCTTTGTATAAGGCATTAGTGCGGCCACACTTAGAACTTGCTGTTCAGTTCTGGTCGCCACATCTCTGTAAAGATATCGATGACATGGAAAGAGTCCAACGCAGAGCAACGAAATTTATACCTCAGCTGCGAAACAAGTCGTATGAATGTCGCCTAAAAGAACTGGGTCTGATCTCTCTCGAGTAAAGACGACTCAGGAGCAACTAATAGAAACATCCAAATATTAGAATGGCTTCAACGACGTAGGTACCTACAACGGGACTCTTTGAAAGAGATCTCAATGATCGCTTGCGGAACAACGATCTAAAACTCAAGCATAAGCTCGAAGAACGACCTTAAGTCAGCAGTTCTTTCCGTATTTCATAGTCAGCATTTGGATTAGATTCCCTTCCGATGTTGACAGTGCGGAGTCAGTCAACGCGTTTAAAAATAGTCCTGATATACATTGGGAGAGACATCCTCTATATACAGATAAGAACACCTCTTTCAGGAGACGTAAACTCTTAACGAAAAAGCTTAAGAAGCCACCTTAATCCGTCTTCTTCTCTCTCCCGCTTCACTACACAGTTTGACATCTCTAAGCTCCGCAAATCAGCGGTTCTTGATCGTACTTGCGTGCATTAATGATCGTCTCTTTGGCGGGGATTCTTCCCTTCTTTTCTCTTTTCTCCAGTCCTCTATTTCCTATAACATAATGACAATAGCGCTAGAAGGCCGGGGCGTAAGTTCCAGTGTCTCTTTGGGAATGGGCCAATTGGTTCGTCTACTGCCGCCTATCTACTAATCTAATCTAGATTGGGAGCGACTACGTATTATTTACAATGTCTATGCAGATGGTACTCATGTTACATGTTAATTTTAATTGAATGAGCAGACATACAAAAGCAAACCCATCAGAAATTATCGTAGGAAACAACTATGATTATGATCGAGCTTGAATGCAAATCATTCATAATCACCGGCATTTATGGGGTGCTTTCCAGCCTTTATGGTTGGGATAATTCAAAGGTTTCCGACCATAATTAAGGGGGAAAGTAGTCCTTAATCAACGATGTTTTTCCATACTTACCCTACCTTCTGTCACTCGTATTCGCCAATAGCATTTCCATTCCTATTCACATATGCAATCTGTATATCATTTCCGGTACAAAATCGCATCAGCACTGGATGCCTACTTTGTGTTACTGATAATTGCTCATTCAAAAAACAAAACGTTTCATTCATACGTGCTAGCACGCACGTATGAACTAAACTCAGCTCAGAACCGTCAAAAGCTCTTAACGTCTTCTGAACGATGCTAGAGCAGGAGCTTGAACCAGTCAGCGGCAGTTCACGCACGTTATGTAAGGTACAACTCCTACCACTCTAAGCCAGAATAGGGCCATACTGCACAGCTTAGAGGAAGTTTTAAGTCCATCGATTTAACTTTACATCATTTCACATAAAGCCAATGGGAATATTTTCTTGATGAAACTTTAGATATAGAGTAAATAAAACTAAATATAGATGGCAACAATTGATCAAAGATTGCTATAACTACGTTTAACAAGGGATACAACAAATCAATAATAATGATGGGTAACTACGCTAAAGTGGCGAAGCGTTAATAAAATTGGTAAACAACAAATAAAAATAACGTCAAGGCGGTTAGCGTCCGTACACACCCTCCACAAGTTTTTGCGATTCATTGACCGGAAAGAAAAAACTGAAAATATGCAAAATTTTTCCACTATAATATGCATTTTTAAATGTTTCGCATTCAAACTCATTGCAATACAATATTATTTTGGTAGATTATGTGGGGAATTCTAGCCATATTATAATCCATGGCAATCCGTACAACAGATAAATGGGTAGAGGATTTGGCCTTCAATAACATTCACTTCAAGCGCAAGCTCTGAGGAGTCGGAGACACCACAGATTAATGGGATGAGGATTTCATTTTTCTGTAATATTATTTACCTCAAGCACACGCATTCCAAAAATGGTTGTAGCATAGAGTAAGGAGTTTAGAATTTTATCTTTCAATGATATTATTCACCTCAATTCACCTGAAGCACAAGCACTCAGCAGATGGAGGCACACAAGAGAAGCGCCAACTCCCCGTAGCAATATTAAGGCACCCTCTACACCACAATAATGGTCTTCCAATGGCCTCACAAATTTGGCGTTGACACAAGGAAGCACCCGGCACTGCAGCAATGTTAACCATCCATCAAAGCTCTCATTGCAGTCTCACAAATTCTGTATACCGAGATGAATTTAGGAATGCTGATGCAGCTTTTCTGCTGACTGCTTCGCGACGCAACATTAGGCACGGCAAAGTCTCCTTCACTGGTTAAGTATGGTGAGCCAATCTTCGATGTTCGCAAAAAATGAGAACCTTGGAGAGGTGAATGATTTTTTTTTTTTTTAAATGCACGGTTTCCACTGTGGGTGCGGGATGTAAAGTTTTGACAATTTCGCTGAAAATATTTGTTGCAGCCATAATACAGTCATCACTACTATCAAGTTTGCAGTCTAATAAAGACGACCTTTAAGCGGTATCATGAACACTAAATTCAACTTTTTTCTTTCCTCAATGATTGTTTTTCGTTTTGAACTCACTGTAAAAAATTAAGCAGCAGATAAACGAATGAATATCATGATAAGCTACACGACGGCGTCCAATGGACTGGTGCGCAAAGTTCGACCAAAACGAGTGGCAATATGCATGGAGTAGCAGCAGATTCGACACATCACATTTGACCTCTTCAGAACAGTGACAAACCTTCCTAACTAGCATGTTGCCCACCGCGTGGAGCTTTTACGTGTTTCTTCCTCTGTATCCTGATTATCATAAAAATCACCCGTGATTTTGTGGCCTGGGTTAAGAGCAGCTGTTTACATCAGTTCTTTGCCATTGAAATACGCGACTCGATCACTGGGCACGTTTTTTTATTTTCTAGGTTTCATGTAGCTACATGTCGGCTAACTTAGCTCTCACAGACTGAATGCAGTTCTTGTAGTCTACTACAACGGGAAGAGACAAGGACCATGTCATCAGTACAGTTGAGTGTATTTACAGCATCTATATAATAATACGCTTGTTATTATTATATTATAATTATATAATATTATTATATTGTTAGCACCCACCCATCCACCCACCCCC
>LQNS02277999.1:4798309-4812622 GCA_001587735.2 Parhyale hawaiensis
GAGAAAAGTTAGGGATGGGAGAGGCAGGGGACGCATGCCTTCTTGCAAGACCGACCGGCATGGCCTTTATGGAAAAGGTTAACGAGGCTAAGTGAAGGTTGGTGGGACGCGTGCCAGCACACAATGCCAACATGCCTGTTGTAGTGGAAGTACATTGTATATAAGAGATATAAGGTTAACGAGGCTTAGTGAAAGCTTGAGGAGACGCTGGCACAATGCCTACACATGTCTGTTTAAATAGTTACCTACATGGAAAGTAGCAGCTACGTAATTGAAATGTGCCACTGTAACGTAAGTGCGTGCCTCTTGTGGTGAACACAAAGCAGACAAGAGATAAATATAATGGGAGGCAATACAACGAAGAAAATTATTCATACAAAAAATTGGAACGCAGGAGACCGGTGGCAGCTCGCCTGCAGCTACAATTAAGTATAGATCGAGGTGCAGCACAGACTCATTCCAGGATCATTCCCATTCTTTCATCGCTATGAGACTGCATACAGACTCCCTGCCTGACATTATTCTGTTTTCTTCTGCTTTTTCTTTTCTCCCTCAAAAGTCTCTCCGTGATTCTGAACTACTGGCAATAGCTCGTAGAGGGCCGGAGCTTAAGTTCTGGCTGCTCTCTGGGAATGGGTCTATTGGTCCGTCTACTGCCGGCAATTCTATTCTACTGCTATAGTATACTGCAGTAATGTCCAAAGCTATCCTCTAGTTCATTTAGAATTACAAACTTCCAGGCATGGATCTGTGAACAAACAGGCTCCACTTTCGTATTCATGCAATTGCATGTGGGAATATATTTTGTCCAACTCCAGTGAAAGTCATTCACGCTCGCGAGTAATAACTAAATAATTCATGTCAATACACAAAGCGAAAGTTTAAGTTAACGGAGATTAGATGCTTCAACTGCAGACTGCAATATTTGGCTTTGCAAGCCAAACTAACTACAGTAAGTTAATATAGTGAATATAAAATCGAAATAATTATAAACGTTTTTCTTCTCGAACCAGAGATGATCTTGAAGTATATTTTTGTTTCATTAACTAACGTATTATTTGACCCCCCCAATCAAGCTAAAATCGATTGCCTCGGAGGCCTGTTGGCCTATATCCGTATAGCACGAACTAGTGCGTATGGGTTTCCCAGGAGGGTAATTACTGTCAAATTGACTTGACCTTTACCTTTTCAGAGAAGAAACAAGTCCTTGCAGCGATCGAGAGCGACAGAAATGAAACCCATGTCGTCACAGAGTGGCACATAAGCGATCAGTGGATCCTTTCACACATCGAACTTATGAGGACTATTTACCCACAATTCAAATTATGTCATTTGTACACCAAAAGCGGCTCTTACAGCAGACTGAAAACAGTGTGCTCAATGGAATACCGTAGTTACGGCGCATCAGTAATAGTTACATAGTAATCTTAGAGCTAGGAAGACACGATTCAAACACGGCTTCAAGTAGGTTTCGTAAAATAAGTAGACGCAAAATGATACAAATTACAATATAAAAATAAAAAAGGGTTACCAATAATGATCAGCAATTTCTAAGGTGAGCTGATGATGGTAAACACATTGAAAACGGACCATAGCAACTATCATTGGAGTGCTGAAACTGCCGAACAATGACGGAAAACGTGGCAAACATGACAAACAAAAAAATATAGCCGATTGATGAATACAGTTACTCACCAGGTAAGGTTTGCTCCACCGCCGGCACAGCATTCCTCAGACTAGCTGCTTCGTTTACTCCTTGGTAAGAAGGATGGAATATTTCCGTACTTGGTGCATCGTAAACAGAATGTTCAGTAAGAATCCGAAGCTTCTTCCAGTCGGGAGCTTCGGAGTCGACATGATGGCCGGGTTGCCGGGTATCCTTCCCTGTACCGCCTGCGCCAGAAGTGTGGTCGGGGCCTTCGGTATTCATCCCGTCTGCAGTACTTGCATCGATGGGAAGGTTAGGATGGTGAATCCTCTCGCTTTCTGGAACGTTTGGGTCGAAGGAATGGTGGGGAAACCGAAAGTTCTCGCCTTCTGAAACGCTAGCGTCAGAGATATAGGTGACATGGAGAGAATTTTCATCCCTTTTCGCACTGCCATCGGAAAGCTGACCTTGCACCGGAACTTTTCTTCGATCACCGTTAATGTCCGAGTGCTGCAGCGGAAACTGATCCTCTCCGTCAATACTTACAACAACGTCAGCGTTCCGCACTTCTTCGTCTCGCATTTTATCGCCGGAATACTGAAGCGCTGCAGCTCGGCCCGCCAAGGCTATCACAAGCAGAATCGCAGAAAATGCTCTTGGCCAAAGAATCATGATTTTCGCAAGTTTTCGGCTCGTTAACTTTTCGGGATCAGAGTTTTCGAGCGCGAAATGTTCATGCACATAAAAACTACTTCATGGTAATGTAACTCATGACATCACTCTGACTGATAGAAACCAATAACGACGACGATTTTGTCCTCACTGTATAAACTTCAAACTATTCCAGAAACACTAACAAAATACCCGCACTGGAATCAATTCATTTTGATCGGCACTTCGAACACAAAACACTCATCATAGCAAACAGCGGAAGATGAAATAGGGAGACTTTTATGATAATTGTTTTAACCCGAAGATAAACACGATAAAATTGCCGAAAACTTTTGCAGAGGATTTCATCTCTGAGAGTTATAAAACCTTCAAGTGGATTTTCAAAGTTAATGTTTTCGAGTTCTGTCTTTATTTTTTCTTCACTGATCACACACGACACGGAGTAAATGAACACTGCATATCGTCTCCAGTTGAGTTTTCTGCAAGAGAAAAAAGAAAAGGCATAAAACATATATAAAAAAATTAACTGTTAGCACCCTCATTATACATTGAATACACGCAGAAAAGTATGTTCTTTATGATAAAAACCACCTGGTGTCTTATAACTAACCTAGTAATATTTTAGCTACTAGGCAATAATAATTAATCGTAAACGACACTGCTGTTCATCACCACGCTCTTGTTCATCTGTTGTTCATCACAAACGACAATGTGCATTGACGCAAATGCAAACGACAGGGTATAGCTTACAGTTAACTAATTTTGCTTAGGTTATGGTAAACAACCATTTTTCTGTGGGTAGATGGAATCTCGTCTGTACAACAAAGGTAATCGAACAGGAAAAGAAGAACACACTAGTGTGTTGACAGAAACATAGAACTCTTGTACGAAAGTATTCACATATACAGGGTCAATGAGCATGAGATTATTGTCATTATACAGTACTAAGTAGTTATAGCCTTCCTTTTCACAACAAAGGCAATCACAGTAAAAAAGAAAAAAGTAGATACAGTGCGTTGATCTAGAAACGTGGAATCCATGCAGGAGGGTATTCCCACACAGTATCAACGAGCATAGGAACAGCGAGTAGGAAAAGAAGAGGTAGAACGGACTAAAGTAACATCAGTAGGGATATGCAAGCAGAAGGAAGCAAAGTGGACACGAAAAAGAGACGTCCCGAAGACCTAGTTAATTGCTAAAAGAACCTACAGAGTCTTCTTGGGGTCGCTGATCCCCATACCATCGGAGAGACGAATCGAAACGCGCACGAGAACAATAGAGAAAGAAGATTGTACGAGTATGCAATTAAATGGAAGGCTGCAAAGTGGACGGGAAGGAAAACAGTTAGCTAAGACTTAGGTAACATCTACGGTTCCTCTAGAGCGCTAAATGCTCTAAACTTAACTAAGCTATCCTCACGGAGGTTAAAACAAATCAAAACAAAGATCATACATATGAGCTCTATTTGTCAGGCCAATGGTCATCCTGCCAGGCAAGGAGCTGAGCTCCAGCAAGACTTTCACGACCTCATTGAATGGAGCACAACGTGGCAGATGAGCTTTAATGTTGACAAATGTTCAGTAATGCACGTAGGACCGGAGAACCTCTCAACCAGATTGTAAATGAACGGGACCGAATTGGTCGCGGTCGCCCAACAACGCGACTTAGGAATAACTACAAACAAACTACAACACAGGAAGTGGACCAGAGTGTAAAAATGGCGAGCAGAGTACTGGGATTTAATACCAGGAATATCGAATACAAGCCCAAGGACATCATTATTCTCTTGTACAAAGTGCTATTGAGCCCGCATTTTGAATTCGGTGATCAATTTTGGACGCCACATCTGCACACAGCGATAACATGGAAAGGATCCAACACAGAGCAACGAAATTGATACCTCAGCTGCAAAACAAGCCAAACGATTATCGCGTATAGGAAGTGGGCATGATCTCGCTCGAGCACAGACGACTCAGGGGGCAACTAATGGAAATATTTAAGTATTTTAATGGCTTCAGCGACGTACCTACGAGACTTTTTGAGATAGACGTTAATGATTGCTTGCGAAACAAAGGTCAAAAACTCAAGCAAAGCTCGAAGAACAACCTTAAGCCGGAATATTTGGAATAGACTTCCCTGGCTACGACGTTGCCGTTGCGGCAACAGTCAACGCATTTAAAAATTGTCTTGACAAACGTTGAGAGAGACATCCTCTACAGCTAAGAACTCATCCTCCAGGAGTCTCAAACTCCTAACGGCTAAAGCTTCGAAAGTCACCTTAATTCATGTATCTTCTCTCTGTCGCCCCAACGAACTTGACGTCTGTGAGCTACGCAGATGTGCAGCTATAAATCACGCTCGCATGATCGTCTTTGTCTGAAATTTTCCCCCTTCTTCTTCTTCTTCTTCTTCTTCTTCTCTTTTCCTGAATCATCTAAATGATACTGCCATAATGGCAATAGCTCATACAGGGCCGGGGCGTAAGTTCCGGCGGATCTCTGGGAATGAATATGTTGGTCTGTCTACTGCCGCCTATCTAATCTAATTCTAGAATACAAACCATGTATTGCTAACAGAAGGCATAGCATAGATATAGGGTGCACCTATGATACCCACGGTTATTGTCCTAGAGTTCTTGTGTATGATTTGGAGACTTTTTAACATTTTGTTCCCACAGAGGCGTTTCAATTACATCCCTTTTGGGTCTACCGTTACCGACAAAAATGCTTGCCGTCACCCTCAAGGGGAATAAATGAGTTGCTTTGCACGTGAGTTTACCGACCACAAAACACTATTTACAATATCTCCAAGCGGTAGGTGACCCTGGTAACTCAGAGAGAGTGATTGCGAGATATCTCTGCAGGAACGCCTTCTTGCCCACAACGTTCACTGTCAACCGAGGAGATGATGAACGTAGGTGCACGAAAGCAATGCTAAAACCCATGCCTAGGTACAGTTGTACTTAATCCTGCCATACGGGAAACACGGGAAAACCGAAAGAATTTTTTTACACAGAGAGATGAAGCAGCGCGCCGACAGTTCGCTGCTGCTGTCGGCGGCAGAAACCCACCGGCTCTCGTTTTTCTTTTCAGGCACGTCGAGTCAATCGGTAGACACTCAAACGGCGCCAAAAGAAAGCGAGGGAATGTTGTGATTCCACAAATGATACGGGCGCCATTTCTGAAGTAAACAAGAAACGGAAGGAGTACATCGAGCTAAAATTTCTCTCGTTGGAAAAAAGAAGCGAATGAAAAATTCTCTTGCTGAAAAAGTTCGAGTAAAAACATTCGCTAGAGGAAATGAACAGAGAATAGAAAAACCTGTTAGAAATATGTAAATTTCAAATAAATTGCTATTAACAAAGAGTACAAAATAAATATCAAACAAGAAATAATAAGAAAATATTCCCATGGGAATTAATCATATGTCTCTGCACACTTTTGAGAATTTGCTCTTATATGACAAGTTTTCTTTTACCACAAGCGAAATTCACACTTAAAAAATACATTATTATATTCCTGGTATTACCAACGCACCCACGTCATACGACGTGATCCAAACAGTGAGATTCTGTTTATTATGTCGCAACAGCACAAGAATGTTTTATCTCTGCATTCCTGCCTGCAAATCTCAGTTGGCTGAGTGGGCTACTACTGGCAGGAAAAAGGCGCAAACAATAGGAAAAGGCACTCGAGTGGAAGGCCCCTATCGTCGTCTTCCACTCGAAAGAGAGCAGAAGTGTCCGGCGGACTAGTTCGGCTATCTCAATCGACAGCCATCTCGTGGAACAGAAAGAAAAGTATGGAGAATCTACCTAATCTAACAAACTAACATTCTCAGCAGGAACTGCGGCCAGCTGCAACATCATCAGCGGACAAGGCACTCGGGACAACCCTTGGGTTCGTGAGATGAAAAAATACAAACACTAAAGTAATTACGTTAGTAGTGAGTAATGATGCGAGATAGCCATTTTTGAGGGTAACCTACCCTCGCGCGTGAGCTTCCGATTTATAACGGCCAATGCACTACCGGTTTAGCGGGGGTCTGGGGAGGGCCTGAGAAACCGGAAGTAGGTGGAGCCGGAACCTACCCTCAAAAACGGATATCTCGCATCATTACTCACTACTTACGTTACATGGTGAAATGAGTGTAGCTGATACTTCCACGCAGATGACAGCGATAAATTAAACTATGAGCTAACAACCGAGTACTCAACAATTTAACTTTTTATATAACTTCATCCCCTATTTCGAGGTTTTCAGTGCAGCACAGCAACAAAAGAGTCAGCTTTTTATCATTGTTATATTGAGTAGTTTAAGCCTCTGTTTCCGCAACATAGACGATCTCACAGAGGAAGAAATAAGGGACATACAGTATGTCATAGAAACCTGTTCCCGTGCACAGAATCAACGATCATGGCAACAGCAAGCGGGATAGAAGATGAACAGAACAAATGATCAGCAGTAGAAGCATGAAAATAGATGAAAGCAAAGTGAACACGAGTGATTGACGTCCCGAAAGAGATTCTGCTGTAGAGATTCGTCACCTTAACAGCACTTCAACATGAAACTTTAAGGAAGTGGAGAACAGTACTCGAATTGAAGATATTAAAGTAATTCGGTAATTATAGGAAATGTGTAATTTAAATATTTGTTCAGGACGTTTCCACTATCCATCCATATTATAATTCTGCTTGAGGCTCTGTCCGTATGTCTATCTCTGAGTCTGTACGTGACGCTTTTCAGTATAAGATAGGGGATTTTCAATTTGCATGAAGCTCTGATTTTCGCTGGAACGAAGTTCAAACATACAGTGCCTAGACATAAGTATGTACACAACTCTATTTATTATGTATTTTTAAAAATTTAGGGACTGCTTTAGGATAATTAACACAGAAAGCTTTTATAATATATATATATATAATAGAATATCTAAACAGAACAGTCAAATGTGCACTTATAACAACGGAAAATTTAACACAAGAAAAAGTAATGAGGGACAAAAGTACTTGACCAAAAAAAAAAATTATGACATTAGTACTTGGTGGCGTGACCTTTATTGGCAATAACAGCATGGAGACGATTGTTAAAGCTGGAAATTAGCTTTTCACATTCACTTGATATTTTTTTCAATTCTTCCAATGCAGATCACCTTTAATTCAGTAAGGTGTTTGGGACACCGTTTGTGGACACGAAATTTAAAAAAATGCCACAAATTTTCTCTTGGATTAAGGTCCGGTGATCGGCTAGGCCATGGAAGAACATTAATTTTCTTCTTTTGGAACCATTCTTCCGTTGAATTCGCAGTATGCTTGAGGTCGTTGTCTTCTTGGAAGGTCCACCTGCGCCGTCCGTAGAATATTTTGGCACTTGGAAGCATCTTCTTCTCTAATATCTCCCTGTACATGAAACTATTCATCTTGCCATCAATGATATGAAGATCCCTAACACCATGGGCAGTAAAGCAACCCAACACCATGATGCTGCCCCTCCATACTTCACGGTGTGGATGGTGTTCTTGTTGTCATAGGCAGTACACGTTTCCTCCATACATGCCGAGCTTCGTTTTGGCCAAAAAGTTTTATTTCAGTTTAGTGAGACCATATAACCCCTTCCCAAAACTGATTTTATTTGTCCAGGTGGTCTTTGGCAAATGTTGAGCGGCTCTTGACATGTTTTGCTGTAAGAAGAGGAGTTTTGCGAGGAGTGTAAGAATGAATGCCAGTACTATTAAATTCCATAACAATAGTTTTCTTGCTGACATGCAGTCCCTGAGACGCCAGTTCACTCTGAAGGTCAGCACGAGTTGTCACGGGGTCATTAGTAACCGTACGCAGCATGTAGTGCCGAGGACAACCCATGATCTTACGCGGAGCTAAAGCTCTTGGCAGGTTGGAGACCGCCCCAGTCACTTGATGCTTGCGGACTATTGCTCCAACCGTTAAAAAAGGAACATTGGCACGTTCTGCTATTACTCTATAAGTTAATCCCTCACTACGAAGTTGAATTATCCGTTTACGAGTAACTTCAGGGATTTCTTCAACTTTGGGCATTGTAGTGAGAGTGTGCGCGAATTCAATGAGGTCTAGAGAGGTAATGATTGCGCCCGCTGTGGTTTATTTACATTGCATTTGTTTCGAGACGTTTCGTGAACGTTCTAGAATAATTTCCAAACTACTTTATTCAAATTATACTATTAAATATCAAAGATTCAATATCATATTTATTTTGGTCAAATACTTTTGTCCCTCATTACTTTTACTAGTGTTATATTTTCTTGTTATAAGTGCGCATTTAACTGTTCTGTTTAAATGTTTAAATATTCTATTATATACATGTTATATAAACTTCTGTATTAATTATCCTAAAGCAGACCCTGAATTTTAAAAATACATAAAAAAAATAGAATTGTGCAAATACTTATGTCTAGGCACTGTACCTTCCCTTTGATACCTTTGATGATGCTTCGGACGAGGTCCAGGAGGCGTTATGCACGCCACCAATCTTGTGCAGAGGTGATGCTGCGGTCTTGTGACCAGCGGGGTGGCTAACAGCGAGTTATCCCCACAGTAGCCGCTACAGCACGTTTATCAGGCACTGGTAACGTTAGTAGTAAAGCGAGCTAAACTTCTGTAGAAAATTTTCATGATCGCACTTTAGCCATATTTTGAATGAAAATTTTTGTCCCGTAGACAAGTAGTTGAGGAACGACTGGACACACGTCTCTATAGACCTTTTATCCGTCTAACGGACCCTGACGGTCATGTTTTAAATTACTCTACTCCTATGAAGTCTGTTATTGAACCCACTACTATTACACAGGCTGTGCTGCCTTGCTAAAAGGGCTGCCTCTTCTATAGGATTACTATAGGAGAAAGAACCTTCAGCGCAACAACGCAGCCTGCGTAAGATGAAGTTAATAATGTCGACGGCAACTGGGTAATCTACACGCCTAGCTACCGCAAAGTAGACTTCGAGGGATAAGAAGGACAGATAAGACAGCACCGCATATCCAGAAGAATTGAGAATAAACCACTGAGCATTACCGAAGGTACGAACAGTCCAGCTTGCTTAGATAATAGGATGGACGGAACAATGAAATCAGGAGTAGTACAAATACGGCACTAGCACTGATCAAGTCCCGTACCCTTTATGCTTGAACACACTACGTGCACGAGAAGTTCCCACTGGGGTGTAACGCTCCAGAACAGCAAACGGAACCGTACAGTGGCCAGAGCAAGTATCTAATGACGCCTGAAGGGCAGGCACTTGTTGGCCAAAGTGAAGTCCTAACATGACGATATAATCTGCAACAAGAGGTGTAGTGAACATAAGAAGAAATAAATACAAGTTTCCCGTAAAGTACAACGTGACTTGGCTTATTTACAGCAAGTACACAACACGGCTCGCCCGATCGCCCCGTAATGGCTACAACATAAGAACTAAAGCCATTTGGGGCAAAGCCGCTCACGGCGCTGCCAGTGCAGCATGGCGCATTTTGCCTCCGGAGACAAAAGACTAAGTTAAGACACGGCGCCTTCAATTGCAACGGAAATCCAGGCACGCCCGGGCAATAAAAGCGTCCTTCCTACGACTGTGTGTCGTCAAGGAACTGACTGAACGTTAGGTACAGGCGGGTTTCTTTTTATCTTCAGTGAACGGACTGAACGTTAGGGAGAGGCGTGTTTCTCCTTGTCTTCAGTGAACGGACTGAACGTTAGGTACAGGCGGGTTTCTTTTTATCTTCAGTGAACGGACTGAACGTTAGGGAGAGGCGTGTTTCTCCTTGTCTTCAATGAACGGACTGAACGTTAGGTACAGGCGGGTGTCTTCTTGTCTTCAGTGAACGGACTGAACGTTAGGTACAGGCGGGTGTCTTCTTATCTCCAGTGAACGGACTGAACGTTAGGTACAGGCGGGTGTCTTCTTATCTCCAGTGAACGGACTGAACATTAGGTACAGGCGGGCTTTTCCTTGTCTTCAGTGAAAGGACTGAATGTTGGGTGAAGGATCGAGTGTTTCTTCTTATCTCCAGTGAACGGAGTGAACGTTGGGTGAAGAAGTGTTTCTTCTGATATCCAGTGAACTGACTGAATGTTGGGTGAAGGAGTGTTTCTTCTGATCTCCAGTGAACTGACTGAATGTTGGGTGAAGGAGTGTTTCTTCTGATCTCCAGTGAACTGACTGAATGTTGGGTGAAGGAGTGTTTCTTCTTATCTGCGGAGAACAGACTGAATGTTAGTTAAATGAGCGTTTCGTCTAATATTCAGTGAAACGACTAAACGTTAAGTGAAGGCGTGTTTCCTCTTACCTCTTGAATGAACGGACTGAACGGTAGGTAAAATGTGTTTCTTCCTCTCGTCAGTAAACGAATGGAGAGTTGGACTGAGCTTATTTCTATACATGGCACTCTACAATAAACTGACGGCATCTTTTCAAAGAGCGGCCAAGTGTTTGTGAAGGTGCGTTTCAGCTCTCCCTCAGTCACTGGACGCAATGTGACGTTTAAATGGTCTGTGAACATAGTGTTTAGGATTTTAGTTACCAGACAGAATACTTTTCAGCAATTGCGTACTCTAGTTTGTACATGCCAGACACGCTATCCCTTCTCCTATTTCTTAGCCAGTTTTCCGTGAACATCTTGTATTGTGTACCACGCGCAACTAAAATG
Organism: Parhyale hawaiensis; assembly: GCA_001587735.2. NCBI lineage: Eukaryota > Metazoa > Arthropoda > Malacostraca > Amphipoda > Hyalidae > Parhyale > Parhyale hawaiensis. The sequence goes on from LQNS02277999.1 coordinate 4,809,300, forward strand.
GTTAGTTACCTCATACTCTCAAAGACATTTATTTCATTTGAGCCAGCCTCTCATTTTCAATCTGCATGCGGTGACCAATGGACAGTGTAGAATATAAATACATACACTCCACCATACAAGTTGGCAACTGGGTCGCAACAGTGTTCAACTTGCACCTACCCTCCCTCCAATGAACGAACCGAACGATAAGTAAACAAAGTGTCCGCCTTTCATCAAAAACATTCTAGTCTTTGGCAAAACCATATTCCTGTCTCTAAAGAGCGCTGTAAATGTTAAGCAAAGGTATACATCCGTCAGCCTCCATGCAATAACGGCCTGATTTATTTCATTTTTTTTTTAGAACACACAGAAATCTTAATTAAACTCTGGCTCTATCTTCTCCTTCAATAGTTACTCGAAAGTTAATGCAGGAGAGAAGGTCACGGCGTAGGGATATCCACAAATAATTATCTTATCATGCCCCTTTGGTCATATACCAATGGTTTTCGATCTTCTCTATGCCTGGCACCTCTATAAAAAACTGTTACTGTGTTCTCGTGGTCCCTTACAAATAACTCATGATAATATTAAAATTATACTTAAGATTAGAAATTTATTTAGGTTAAACTATAGATGAAGTGCATATCCAAGATTTCGCAGCAATTCCGCGACGCCAGCAGTTTGGAGCCTCCACCCTTGGCAACCTTTGGGCTATACGACCGTGATAGCTGTTCTGCAGAGGTTAACCTCTAGAGCAGTGTTTCCCATTGGGGGTGCATATGAACCTACGGACCCCCTACTGGCTCATGACGTTTAACGGTTATGTGGCAACGTTATATTGATTTTATACAATCGATGATAAAATTACATAATAATTCTAGGGTTATAAGAGGAAATATCTCAGTTTAAATAGCTCATAATAATGTTTCACATCAATTCATTGAAATTGAAAATTTTAACAATGGCATAGTTATCCATAAATGCTTTCGCTCGGTCACAAAAACTTAGCTTTTTCTGTTTCAAAAAGGGCGAGAACAGCATGTAGCGCTAACCATCATCCTATATGCAAATAGTCATGTAGGGCGAGTCGAATAAATTCAAGAGGGTTGAAGGTAAAAACTCGCTGTACGTGATTAATGGGCTGAGCTGGAATGTCCCGTACTGTGACAGAAGTTATTATAATTATGTTTCACGTATGTTATGCCTATGCCGTTCTGTATTAACTGAGAAGCAGTAGCCTGGAAACCATCGACGTCTACAATACTCTTTCAGTACGTAATATGTATGTATACAAAGTTGACGCCATTTTAATGGCATGGGGTCCGTGTGCTTCAGGATGATTTCACAGGGGCTCCGTACAAAACTGAACTTTGGGAAACACTGCTCTAAAGCTAAGGGGATCCATACATTATACGAGGATGTCCTATAAAAATAGCATATACAGTACAGCGGAACTAAGGAGAACGAAACGAAAATAGGTATAACTAGAACGCCTCGTGGCGTAAGACCATCACCCCCGGTGGGGGCAAAAAATCCAACGAAGTCATTTTTTTGATGGCCAGCTACTCCTAGTTTCTCATATGGATGCTGTGTCCAACAAGGTTAGGGCACAGCACCTGAGTACTATTAGCTCTCTTAACAATAAAATAGGAAAAATAGAACGCCTCGTGGCGTAAGACGATCTACTGCGGTGGAGGTAATTCGCCGTGGCGGAGGCAAATTCAACGCCGTCATCTATGATGGCCAGTTAGGCCTAGTTTTTGACCTGGGTCACATATAGGTCAATCCAACAAACTCCCTGCAATAAATTATGAACATTGCTTAACTCCTTCGACCTCTTTTTGAGTAGAGAGCAAATTTTATCGAGGTCATTTTTTATGGCCAGCTAATCCTAGTTTTTTGGCACGGGTCACATTGAGGCAACCCACCAACCTCCCCGCCCAAAATTATGAACATTGCTCAACACCTTCGACCACTTATTGGGTGGACAGACATATTTGCAAATAAATGTATATATTTACGCTTAAATCTTCACGAAAACATTATCACCTCTCTTACTTCGTTCGCGGGTGATAACAAGTACATTGATTATCATATAGAGCAACATTATTTCAAGCTTCCCTATCTCCTGCAAAGCTGTTCTAGAATTAATTCAAAGTAAACAATTAGAAAGCATTGCTATTTTAAATTAAAACGTCTACTGTTAGGGCATTGATCAGCATAGATGCCTCGGATGCTATCAGCGAACTAAGCACTGACCTTTCAAGCTAAGTTGTTCACTGCTCAATAAATTCATATGATGTTCCCTACACTAACCACTTATGTCTGTAGGACGTATAAAATGTTAGAGACTGTAAGGCAATAGATAATCCGTGGGACGCCTAAACCGCGTAATCTGCGTTTATTGAGCAAAAGCACTAAATTGGAGAGCTAATATGACTTCTTCGGTAACATATTGGATTTGACCTCAAGAGTTACCTCACAGATCACACTAGCCCTAAATTGCCAAAAAAAAATTTAAGTTTCCGTTGTAAATGGTTGTTTTAAAGCCGAGATTATTTCTTCTGTGGCAACATAGATGCATGGCAACACGCTATGCTACCCAAGGTACGATACCATGCACTAAGTAATTTGTTGCGAGTTCATATATTGTTAGGCATTTTACCAAGCAAAGTAGGTACTTAATCTCATATTATCCAAAAGCAATCTCGGGTTAATATGACACGGACTCGACCCTGTAAAGCATATAGGTAAACCTTTATTTTTTTTATAAGCCTAGCACTGCTATCGGCATGCACAATAATTACAAAATACGATAACCCTGCAACGAGCGGTTAAGAAACGCTCCCGTAAGAATAAGCCGCCGCGTGATTAATGAGCAACCCTTTAGCGTCTACTCTAACTATTTAAGGCCAATACAATTAGTATATATTCCTACGAAATGCGATGTTGAATTCAGACACTAAAGCGTCCAGTCCCAACATCCATTTTATTGTTGATCCTGTGAAGCTGCCTAAACTGGAGCGCTATTTGCTATGCTCAAAAACGAAATTGTTAGCACATTCATAACTCATCATAGAAACTGTTTTTTATTTCATGTTCCTTAATTAACTTTTGGATATTAAATTGGTGACAAAATGCGTTCTTCCCAAACTCAGCGAATTGCGACATTGGTCTAAGTCATGCAAATTATTTTTTATTTTTCATTTTTAGCTAATGAACGACACGCGAGGCTGTCGGCGGCCGCGGGTTTATTTCTTTCAAAGAGGAATGTGCGCCAGTCATTTTAATTATTTCTAATTTCCATAATGTGGAGTGGCAAATATAATTATGACAGGGATATG
>LQNS02277999.1:4837316-4853179 GCA_001587735.2 Parhyale hawaiensis
TCAATGAAGAAAAGAAGAAAATTAAGACGCAAATAAGAGAAGAGGAGATTCCGCACCGGCCTAGAGGCATTACGCAAACGTATAGGTTATTGCGTGAATTCTTCACGCACGGGTCCACTAGTTAACTAATAAATTAATATTCCTAATTTAAAATTTCAACTCAAAGAACATTAAGAATTTCAAATTGTACTTTAAATGCAACTAATTGACTGTTTAGTGTTTTTAAAAATGAACCGTGAAATATTTTTAACTTACAAGTTCCTGCTGGAAACATGTGACCTACTTCGATTGGTTCTTGCTGGGAGCATGTTACCGCCTGCGATTGGTTCTTGCTGGGAGCATGTTACCGTCTTCAATCTGAATTTGCTAAGAGCATGAACTCTGCACTTGAAACTGTAGAAAATTATAGAAAAAAAAACCAGCTGTATTCTTGAAAATTTCGTGGGGATCCACCGTTCAGTGCGTGAGGATGATTGACGGAAATTATACCACCGTGAAGTCATCTACAGACGAAAATTCGCGGTACAAATTCAGGCCGAGGGACGGAGGGCAGTCCTGAGACCGAAGTTCTGTCTTAGGAATCATTTTTTTCGTTTTTTTCTGTTCTTTATTATGCAATTTGCCGTGATCAGTTGAATCAGCTTGCCAGTGTGGATGTCTAATCAAAATAATACATGTAGTTAACGAATTATGCACTATGACTGATTATAGTCCTGAAAATAGTTTTCAATTTATTTTAACAGCTCTTGCTGGCTGTTGAATGACTTCTTTTTGATGTTAATGGTAATGCTTATTGTAAAGCCTCAAGATTGTAGGCTTATTGAGCCGATGATTGTGTGATTTCCGCAGTTAGTCCAAAGGAGATTGTACCGATAAGGTTTGTGTCAACTGGAAGCCGACTGCGCTGATCTTCATAGCCTGTAATAATTTCACAAAATAATTCTAACCCAAACTATAGATGAAAGTAACTCATATCTTTGATAACTTCCAAATTTAACTAAAAATAGTAATTATAGTTGCAAAATTTGAATTCTTAATATTTGGTCAAACTTTTATGTCTATGTTCTTACTTGCGTTACTTCTCATCCTTTCAATCAATTGTTCGAGTTTATTAATCAAATGGTTATAGGAAGTAATCTTTCAAGATAGGAAATGTTGTCATCCTGATTTGATAAAACCAGCGTAATATTTCTGAGTTTATTTTGTGACACCTTGCATTCGTGTGGAATTTCTGTCGCTGGGGAAATGCATACCAATGTGCAGGGCAAACTTCTATTTCCACACACAGATGCATTGCAGTCCAATACAATCGTCGGAGTAGGATCACCAGTTTTCCGAATGCGGTCACAAAATCTAGATTTCTTAAGAGTCAGCCACGTCCAATACCAAAGGTCTAACAAAAAATTCCGAAGCAACGACTTGGTCCGATGCAAAGGTGGGTCCAGAAACTATGTTCTTTTTGACTTATCGCCGAAAAGTTTTCGCGCTCGGCCACATGCACTCACGTTTGTAATTCAGAGATCCTCTCAGTGCCCCAGCAAAACTAATGAATTGCTAAGCCACATCATTTCCCTTCCTTCATTTCAACAAGGTAACGAGTAGAATAGCCTTGGAAGCTCCTCAGGAGCCGCGAAATACGGCAAGCAGCGCTCGTAAACTCTCGACTTTATCGTCAACGGGGCAACTCGTCGAGTTGTTACGACATTCTTTTATGTTTTCTCCTGACTCGAACCTGCGCAGACAAGAAAACCACAATGACCGACTCAGTCCATTTCTTCCTCGATCCCTCCGTCGGCTGCGGAGACTTCTTCGAACTGCTGCCGGGTTCTTGTTAAGGCGAAAACAGAGACTTCTGGAAATAGTTTACGCGGGGAATTTCACTCTACAAGAGAGATACTGGACACTGGAGCGCTGTTCATTTTGTGTCAAAGAGGGCAGGCTGGCAGGCAAAGACGATGGCCAATAGCCGAGGCCAAATGGCTTCCTTCGCCAGCGCTTCTACTAGGGCAAAATTTACTGCAGAGAATGCTATCAACATAAGAACGCGGTATCAACGTAAAATAGAGAGGTACTTTGCATGATACTGGGTAACTATTATTAAATGGCTAACTGTATACTCGCACGACGATGCTTCTGGGACAGCCCAGCAAGGACACATTGCACGGATACAATCTGAAATAATCCACCCTGCTATTTTCCAGGTCACATTTTATAAATAAAAAAGGATCCACAAGACGGTGAATCAATTCTTCAGGAGTCCGGCTCGAGTCTGGCAATTAAGATGGCTGGAAACCTAAGCCTCTGCAGCTTTGCAGTAAGAAAAGCCTCTCCAGCGCCGGCATACACAGACAAAAAAATGCTGTTCAGAACTTTGCAGGCCTAAAAAGTTCATCTTTAGGTACTGAACCTCAGGAAAATAATATCGCAGACACAATATGGTACCATCGCTTCCTAAACAGCTGATGCATCAATATGGCGGATCCAAAGCTTTTCCACGGCTGGAAAAATCCCTGAAAGCTGATGTGTAGCGTGTTCACCTTTTACCCTCTCAATTAACTTACAGTTTAGTAGAAATAGCGTAATTTGAAAACATAGTTTGAGATCCGCCCACTACAGTCCACGATGATCATTTTCATAGAAATGGCACTATTTAATGCTGAACAGACGATTTTTTTGGGCGGTAAGGGGTCATTATTCAGTATAAATACTGATACATCTAGGACAACATTCAGTATAATGGTATAATTCGGTTTCCGCCCGGAATTCAGAAAGTAGATCGACAATGTTCTAAGTGACAAACTATGGTGAATCGTATATGAAATTAAACGTTTGGATTTCCACAACGGTAGCAGATAAAGATAAAAAAAATATTCACATAGTATAGAACCCATATAAAATTTAAGTTAGGTTGCAGAAGAACACAAAAAAAAAGTCAAAAGGACAACCAAATCAATCCCAAATTCAAGTTTGCGCTTTAATGGGACAAGGTAAAATCGAAAAGCAACTATGCACGAGGGCAAAAACCTTTCATTTCATCTGACACACAAGATTGCGTACAAGAGAAACATATACCCGCAGCTCCATAACAGAGCGAGTCACTGCAAAGTCAAGGAATATGATCAATTACATAGCGTCATATTGTAAATAGCTATTATTGATATGGCTGGATTAATTGTCCTTACATGTTAGTGCTGCAATTGACATGGAAAAAGTAGCAAAGAAGAAAGAAAATGAATCGAAGTAAAAAGTAAGGGTCAACTGGGCCTCACATCCGAAGTGGGAAATCTACATGCAGCGGTTCGTGTTGCAGATAAGGCACTCAAGGCCGAGAGGAGGGGACGGCTCCAATCAATCACAAATTGACGGAGTTCCTGCGTCAATGAAGGAAGAATTGTATATGGTAACTTAATTTTCTCCTCCCCCCCCCCTCCTCTTACTATCCTCAGAACTGTTCAGGTCAGTGCTACAAAGCAGGTGAAATGATTTCGTTTCAGCTTGAATATTAATTTCGAAGGATCATTAACGTCTCCCCAAGACTGACTGACTTTCTAGAAGAAAATAAAGCCCACATTCGCAAGGCCTACTGGAGGTAACACTATCCTAAAATGTCACCCAAGATTTCACGGATTTGGAAAACGTACTAGGGAAGCCACGTATAAGGCATCAGAAGTTCTGTGAGGTCCGAGAAAGGAAAAGTCACAAACAAGGTGCAGTGCTGCACTTCAGTGCCTAAGAACACACGACAAGATCGATTACCGAGATGGGACTCGGTCGATCTCGGCCAGGCGGAGTTCCAGGCAGGAAAATAAGAGAGACCATGACCGTCGTTCGTCCAGTGGTACGGAGAAGTTGCGGTGGATGTGCCCTACTCTACAAATTGAGTCAACGGCAGAACGAAACAACACTTTCCCTTTGGTGCGACTGGACCGTCGATAATGTTGTAGAGAATATAAAAGAAATTGGAACAATTTCAGAGTTAGACAAGCTTGGTTCATAGCATTCAGTAAATAAGGCTCCTTACAGTACGCGGTGTCACATATAAGAGACGAAAAACAGGGGATAGGTACGTATGCCGAAGCAACACCGAAACACAGTTATAGAGGATGACCAATGGCTGGGAGCCGCAAGCTAGTTATAGTTAGTTATAGTCAGAATGCTTAAGCCTCAGCTTCCGAGCGGACAACATCACAGAGGAAAGAGCAAGGGACATATAGTATGTCGATAGAAACTGGGAACCCTTGCACGAAGGTGTTCCCACACAGAATCAACGCGCATGGGAACAGAAAGTGAGAAAAGAAGGGAAAGAACAGAATAAAGCATGAGCAAGTAGGAGTATGACATCGGGAAAGTAGCAAAGTGGCCACGAAAGAGAGATGTTCCGAAGGCTTAGCTAATGGCTGAGGTAACCTACAGGGGCCACCTGGAGTTGCCTGTCTCCATAGCATAGGATGGACGAACCTCACTAACCCTATGCCCTATGGCCCATTCTATACCTCCAGAGAGGATACTGCAAGCTAGACAAAATGAGGGAGCGCAGAATAAAAAGTTTATTGAAAGGAGGTACATTGGTAAAAGTAGTACAGCTAAATAATGTCATCAGTTATCTATAAATGCGGCACCACGTTCCTTGCCCATGGGTAGCTACGATACACATAGAACAGAAATAATAGCTTTAGTACAAAATTGACCATATCCCATTTTTGCGTATCAAATCTTCATAAAACTTGCAGGGAAATCGTGACATTTTATGGCAACACTGTTGAGCTTGTTTACATATTGATGTGTCTCCTGACTCTCTCTCTCTCTCTTTGCTTTTTTTTCTCTTTTTGAGGTGAAAGACAATAATAGCTTCTTGTATATTCTGCTAAAATGGGACGTGGAAAAGCTGCAACGAGGAGAACGAAATTATAATCAAAGAAACTGCTAAAGGTCCCTCTCTTGATGTCATTGCCCGAAAAAGGACGCCATATTGACACAGTGACAAGATTCTTGAAGGACCCTTCTCCACGGAAAAAAAAACTATCAGATGCTGGGCATTCAAGGACTGTTACTGATAGAGACATGAGAAATGTGGTTCGTCAGCTACGTAAAAGACTCGGGCAAACATGTAAATAAATTTTTACAGCTTCTGGGCTTCATGTAGTGCCTAAAACCATAAGAAATGACATCCTTCGCTCCATTGCATCTGTCAAATTCGCTCTGAAATTGCCTCCTCTGACCCCTAAACAAAAAATTTTGAGGATGGAATGGGCAGAGAAATACATGAAGATCAACATGAAAATGTTCTTTTCAATGACGAAACCCGGGCAACACTTGATGGACTTGATAGGTGGAGTAAGGGTTGTACTACCTGGAGGTGAGTGTCATCAACGCGTAAAACGACAACAACAGGGAGGTGGTGTTATGACATGGGCTGGTAGATTAGATTAGACAGGCGGCAGTAGACGAACCAATAGGCCCATTCCCAAACAGACACCGGAACTTACGCCCCGGCCCTCTATGAGCTATTGCAATTATGTTAGTAGGATATAGAGGACTGGAGAAAAGAGAGAAAAAAAGGGGCAGAATCCCTGCTAAAGAGACGATCATGAATGCACGCAAGCACGATCAAGAGCCGCTGATATGCGGAGCTTAGAGATGTTAAACCGTGTAGTTAGAGCGGGAAAAAGAAGAAGACGGATTAAGGTGGTCTCGGAAGATTTGGCTGTTAAGAGTTTGCGACTTCTGGAGGAGGATTTCTGAGCTGTGCAAGATGTTTCTCCCAATATATGTCAAGACAATTTTTTAACGCCTTGACTGACGCCACACTAAAGGTATCATAGGGGATCGACTCGCAGGTCCGGTTAGAGTACCTGATAACGTGAATATTACACCTGCATTATATTGTGGCCTGTTAAAGGACGCCTTGGTCCCATGGCTGGATGATATACCCCTTTCGTTGCATTGATACTTGATTTTCATGTATAATAATGCGCCTTCTCACTCTGCCGGTACTACTTACTGCCCCAGCATTTCTGGACTCTTTGGGGTTCCATGGAGAGAAACTGATGGTTTGGCCACCGCGCTCATCTAAATCTAAACCAAATTGAAAACTTCTGGGCCCTTCTGAAAAAGAAAATTTAAGCAGATGGAAGGCAGTACAAGTCAAAATCTGTCTTGTGAGATGCTGTTGCTGCAGCAGCAGCAAGGGCAGTTCCAACTTCTGCAATAAAGAAACTAACTGGCTGCAGGGATTGAAGATTTATTGAAGTTATTAAACGTCATGGGGTCATGTTGCAAATTAAACTTTTTTCAGTCATTAATTGTGAACTTTTGATTAATGATTTCTTGTTTAATACATATTTTTCCCATTTGCGCAGTTTATTCTTGCTCCTCTGGTGATATAAAACTGCGAATATTTTCTATTTTAGTCAAAAAGCTATTACCAACGCTCAGTGAAATTAATAAAATTGACAAAAAAATCTAGAACCAGCACGATTAGTCGTTTGAAAATGTACAGACACTATAAGCATCATAAGTTTAACTTTCTGTGAAATTTTCTCCGAAATTTATAGCCAAATAGTCGATGTAGGGTCAATTCTGCAATAAAGCTATTATTTTCGTTCTAAATGTAGCTATTCGGGGAGAGGACAATCAACAGCTCACGCTCATGTGTTTATAAAGATGGGCCTATATTGTAAGGTTTGAAGCAACTGAATAGGTACCAGTCTACGACAGTAATCTTAGTCATAGGGACGATTTAAGGAATCGTAAAATATACTACAGATAACTGAACTGACCCACGAAATTTATAGTATTATTGCAATGTGTAGTATGTATATAAACCTCCTCCTACTCAGTAACGGCGGGATTACGTAATAGGAAAAAGAAACTGACTGAAGACGGATTAGGGTGGCCTCGGAAGCTTCGGCTGTTAAGAGTTTGCGACTTCTGGAGGAGGAGTTCTGAAACGATTAACGTGCACGAGGACCAGCAAGTCTGGAAAGAAGGGGTAGAAGAAAGGAAAGTAAAATGAGCAGGAGCATGACAGCGGTAAGAAGCGGAGTGGCCCCGAAGGACTAACGCCAAGGCAACTTACCGGCTCACACTGGAGTCGCCGCTCCCGGCAACATAGAATGGACAAACCAGGCCACCTAAATATCCCCATGGCTCTCGTGCAGATTCATCACGAGAACTGTAAGCTAACAGAACATAACTAAATACAATATTTAACCCTCTACAGTTTATACATTCAGAATAGGTCAACTTAGTGCGAAAATATAATAAAGGCTGCACCAGCCATCGCAACAAAGCAATTATTTGAGAGTCATGAACAAACCAACTAACGACTGATATAAGTTAGATACTGGACGCATAGGACACCACCCGGGCATGAGAGCCACGGAGGTTGGCTTAAGAGCTCCTCAACATATATCTGCGTATGAAACGACTTCATAGGAACGGGTGGCTAAAAGCCTAGATTTCAGTAAAACACAAAGGGCCAAGGTCACTGCTATAAAATGAATCATAGTGTAATTTCAGGAATTCATTAAAAGAACTAATAAAATAAACGTAAATAATAAAAGTAAACGTTTCGGGAATCAATCCCATCCTCAGTACAATCTGAAAACCAAAATAATGATGAATTTTAATAAGTACAATCTACACTTTACAAACACACATGGGAAACATAACACAAGGTAATAAGGTAAAACGGTACAAAAAACGAAAAGAAGGGCTGAACTTGAGATTTTGCAATAAAAAGGGGGTGGGAACTATTACTATCGTTTAAGGAAGGTTTTTCTTTCAAAATGTACAGGGACTCCAGTATTCTAAGATCGGACGTTCTAAGCTCAGCTGGGTGTACGTTCCACGAAGAGACCATGCCAAATAAAAAAGACGACTGGCTCCCTGCTTTGACATACAGGGGAGGCCGCGCACAGCCCCCGGCCGGTCTTGAAAAGGGTCGAGGAATGGTGGTTAGGTTTTTAGATTTTTGTTCAAAAATAAACGTGATATGCCTCTAAAAAAAATTTGAAGAACTTAACAAGGGACAAAAAGTTGTACTTGATCAAAGCTCAATATATTGTACTGCTCGTTGAAGTTGAGGGTGGATAGTCCTAAAAGTGTCAATGCAGCATTTCGAAGAAGACGCTTCACTCTTTTGATAGCAGTCACCCCACCAGAGCCCCAAGCTGTAACACCATACATTAGGTAAGGATAAACTAGAGAGTATGTAGTACAGATGAAGTAATGTATGCACCGGTACATAGTGAGATATTTTTCGCATTATTCGAACGGATCTTGCAACTTGAACGCACACGGAATCAATAAGAGTTCGGCAAGTCAGTTCATCATCCAGTATAATGCCCACAAATTTAGCAGTGTTTACTGTTGTTAGGCTGGCGCTCCTAAGCGTTACAGTAACCTGAGGAGGCAAGGTACAATTTGATATTGCCATGTGTGAAGTTTTATTGACGTCGAGAGAAAGACTATTGTAGCAATCGACCCGTTAACATGTTCACCTCGACAACTCAGTCGTCAGCGTATGTACCACTGCCACGAAGAGTCATGGCCAGAAAGAAACACAGTAGTAGATTGAAGAGGCATTCTATACAGCAGAATGATATAAACGGAAAAAAATATCCCGAAGGAACACAGAAATGGCAAAAGTAAGCCATATGAAGTCCCTTTGAGTCACTACTCCTTGACATGGGCCACATCCCAAAATCCTTTACATGGGCCACATCCTAAAACCGTATCAACTACAACACTGATCATTTATTTTACACTGTTGCCTCTGGTCAATATTCGAAACTTGATTACTTGGGAAAGGCAGATAATCATTTACAGTTTATCAGTAACTTTATTGTTGATGCATGAAAAATCGTTCTTCTAGGCACTGAGATTGAAAAGCCTGAACAACAAGTGAAGTAATTAAATTAATACACGGAGAATTATTTGTGTGCTGGGTTGAAGAGGATAGCAAACAGCCTTACGCACTGGCCAGTGCCAGTGGTGCGTCAAATCAACTTATTATCAACATGTAATATTACTATAAGGATGTAGGTATGTTGTAAAAAAACATCGTGGTAAAGCATCTTGTGCTGGACGCTTGTTAAGGTGTAACTTCAAGTTTTAGCGATATTTCTGTCAATAATGAGTTTGGAGGTTTTTAGCGGTTCCTCAGCCAACTTGGTAGCCGTAGCGCGGGTGCGCATTCTTCCTTAACATGTATGCCGAACGGACGTGTGGCCTGGGGACCCGTGCATCACCGCTGCTCTTTTTCAAGTTTAACACGTTAGGCTGCATGGGTTTATAACCTGCGCTGTAGAGCTACACCCTCCTTGTACCTGTACTTATTGTTACCGAATACTAATTTATATCGTGAGGCGCAGGTGTAGACACGTGACATTCTAGTATGTAGGGTGCGATGTGCATGGTTTAGTATTTTAATTAGGCGTCTTATCTTCCTTACAGTTGACGTGTCGAACGAGTGCTGATCGTGTGTACGAAATCTCGTACCTGTACGATACACAACGACGGCAAGAATAGTTTTATTTTGATCGTGTGACCACTTGCTTTCACACATCTAAAGGCAGCTTCACACAACAGCCTTTGGTCTCCAAACATTCTTCTCAGCTTCCACAAGCCTAAGAGAAATCGGGGCCCCAGAAGCTTGAACCACAAATCAATGCCTTGGGCAGCCAAAAATTCTGTTAAGGGAGGGTTATTGAATCTATTCACAGAGAAGGAAAGTGCGCGGCTGTTGAAGTTATAATTTACGCGAAGTTGAATAGAAATGTGAAATTCAATTGGTGACGCTTGTGAAGCCCGCTGATGAGAAGGTGGACATTGATTAGGATCTCGTGTGGTCGACACACTGCACAGCTGTTCTTAATATTCCTTTGGACGCTGAGCAGTTGACCAAGCATACAAAGGCAGACACCATCTCAGATCTACCTCGAGATTCCTGTGACATCATCGTTCAGCCATCAGCGTTGTGCCCTGAACAATTTCATAATAGGAGAAAAATATATGGACAAGGCAGAGCTAGAAAACATTAACTAACAAGTCTTAAATGTAATCGAGAGAACGCACAGCATATGCTTAACGTCTTGGAAAGTAAAATATATAACTCGCAGGATAATTTCATGTTAAAAGCCTAGTGGGTTCCGAGTTTTGTAGCCATCAAGCATCGACAAAATTTCGAGCGGCTGGAGCGATGTAGATGAAACTCGTATCCTGTATTCCAACTTACGATGAAAACAACAAAATGACGACTGTGACGTTAACATTCAGGCAAAATTTTCTAGAAAAAATACTGAAGAACTGACTGTCTGTGTCTTGCTCAGTATCTGCTCGAGACTGTGGTGACGTCCTCACTGCCACAATATCTCGCTGAGTCAGCAACATAATTGTTACAAAGATGAGCAGTTGCCTCAATCATTTTAAACGCCAAAGAAATTTTGAGCCGCTGAAGATATCTAAATAGTCCTGGTCAAGGTGTTTTAATAAGAAAGAGGCAGCAGCGGCTGCGGAGATCTGAAGCTGATTTTTCCCGCAAGGCTGAAGTCTCGATGACGCGATGATTGGCTGCAGGAACAGCTGGAAGCCTCTTATTAACGGGAAGGGATGATCGAGAGCTTGTGATTGGTGGCAAGGGAGCAGCCACCGAAGAACAAAGAACTTCCTTGGGCAGCACAGCAAAATGTGGCTGTGCTCACTCCTTCCATCAAACCTCCTCGGCCCTGGCATGGCTACTAACAAATGATGCCAACAAGCAAACGGTGACCTGTGACGTCATCGTTGTCGCAAATTTTCCCCATGAAAATACTGAAGCAACACCCAGCTGTATTGATTTATCCGTTCGTTGTATACGTTTGGGAACCAAACTACTGTCGGGTAGACCCGCCTTTATATAATTACTAGTGGACCCGCGCGTGAAAAATTTCACTCAATTATCGATATTTTTATTAATAGAGGCCTATGCGGAATCTTCTCTTCTCTGACTTGATTCTTTTTTTTTTTTTTCGTTGCTCCTTTGTCGTGCTTTCAGCCTGCGGCTTTTTTTCTCTGACTTGTCGTTCCTCATTTTCCCGCTCATGCGTATCAGCAGCTCTCATTCACTGCTGTAAGCTTTCTGCTTCAAGTCTTTCTTGACTGTATGGCATAGACGATTCATCTCATGCATTCGTAGAACGTCTTCGATCTTGAGACTGTAGTAGTCTCGTACTAATTATACGTTCCCTATCTTAGTTCTTGGTTAGGCTTGAGTCTCCAATAGCGAGAGGCAGGAAAAAAAAGAGTAAAATACTGCAATAAACTCGAATGTAACTCCAGCCAGCTTGTATGCATGTCAGCGCTCCGTAGCCAAGATACGGTCTTGCGAATATCTGCTTCACTGAGATTTTGGGTTATGAAACAAAATCCGCACCTTCAGAGAACGACAGTTTGAGGGATGATATGCGTGGTATAGAGCTGAAGGAGCACATGGTAATGGACAGAAATACATGGAATAGCAAGAACTGCTTCAGCGACCCTTCTTTGAACGGGAATAATACAGCTGTAGAAGAAGTGAAAGACAGTAAGCTAGAAGAAATAGTTGTCCACTGCCCGTGAAAAATTACCCCCTCCAGAGCGCTTTGTTGACTATCTGCCAAATTTATACGTCGTGACCTGAGAGAAAAAAGGTATAAAATAGGACTCAAAAGCTACATATGTACATAGTGTTCCGATTTCAAGAAGTGTTTCATGCAAGAAGTGTCTTCAGATAAAGAGATAATGATCAGCCGTCGGCCCGTCGCCATTTTCTGCAACATGGTCATTGATTTACACAATCTGCAACCTGGCTTATTTTTCGCCCATCTATTTCCTTCAAAGCGGACACTAAATAAATAAATACCCGAAGCGTTTTATTATACAAGGATTATACACTACGAACTCTTGAGTGATAACCCTGCGTGTCAAATTCAAAATCGATTTAGGTAGGAATCCTGAACAGTTGACCAGAGAAAATATAGCATTGGTTCGTTCACCCCGTCTGTTTGCCCTCCCTCTGCCAATGACTCAATCCAGGGCGGACAAGACAGACAGAGACTTTTTCAAGGTGTCAAGCAGCTGTGATACAAACGAGAATCTGTGGACCGTAACTATATATGCTTACAAAAGCCGCTTGCACTCTACTTGAAAGGCAAAATGGAAACGCCAGCAGAGCAAAAAGCCCTGGGCCAGAATATCCTACAGAAGTTACAAAGCTCAAAGCGCTGGCTCCCGAGCACAGAATATCTTCAAAAGACTTGAGAACAAAGTGCGTCACAAGCGCCCTTTAACATAACCGTCTTACTATTACGTGTTAGTTTAGGCCTCAATAGCAACTGCACAGGTCTTCTATGAAGGGAAAAAGATCATTATATTATACCGAGTAACTAGTCCAGGCCTCCGTGTTCAAAACAAAGGCAACTCACAGGGGAAGAGAGAAGGGACGGACATACAGTAGCTATAGCGACAGAAACGAAGAACCCTCACACGAAAGTGTTCGCACATAAAATCAACGCGCATGGGAACAACAAGTCAGGAAAGAAACGAACAACAGAGAAAAGTAGCAGGAGTATATGAATGCGGAAGGATACAAAGTGGATACGAACAAAAATTATCCCGGAGGCCTAGCTAAGGTTACGGTAATCTAAAGGTTCATCCGGGGGGCTACTCCCCATAAAATACGATGGGCAAAATGAAATAACCTACCCTTTGATCTATGCCATTCTATGGCCTATCCTAGGCCTTCTGACGGGAGTTCCGGACAAGTACAAGCTAAGAAGATTAACTGATTATGATGGAACTGGCCCACTCGATACAGTCTTTAGTGTAGTCAGAAATTTCTGACGAAAAGTGAGGATGTGGAGGTGCAACTTGGCCATGCAGCGGGCTGACATTGAGGTGCGAGCAAGCAAAACTGTTCAAAATCTTTTGCTTCTGGAAACCTACCTGCCCAATTACGTGCCGTGCAGGCTAGCAAGCATCTAACGCGAACGAAATATAGGAGAAGTTGCATTTTTCTTCAAGGATAAAAATATGAATACTATTCAACGTAATTATGACGGCTAGCATGATTACAATGTAGCAAACGCTCTCAACATTTTTTTCATATATTCGCCAAAATTTGCATAATGCTTACAATGTGCATTTTCTAAAAGTACGTGCCTGCAGTACCTACCTACCTCCCTTGGGTAAGTATAATTGATTTCAATGGAGATCCAGGTAGTGTTACGCATGCCACCAAACGTAATCAAAGGCATGCAAGCTATAACTATCTCCGCTTGGGTCGCAGTTGGTGCCAACCAAGAAAGTTGACAGTGAATTATCTCCACAGTGCACGTAAGCGCCGCCCTAAAAATCAATCCATTCGAAAATGACAGAAAAATCACTAGAAAATCTAATAATTTTATAAAAAATAAGCGTAAATTTCACATGAAGAACACAGTACTTCAACAAAATACAGTACTTCCTTAAGAGCATATGCCATTCTGCAAAAATTAAATATTGTTCACGTGTATGCAGGTCGTAGTTACAACGCACAACAATTAGCAATCTAACTCGCAGCATCTAACTGAAAACCAACTGGAAAATAGCAGCTGAACTCTTAATCGAAAATTAAACTGTGCATGTCTTTATCGCAATGACTGCGAGTGCAGATACTGAATATTTTGCGACGAAGCGGCAAAAGTTGCCAATATAATGGATTTTAGCCATGCAATAATAACTCGATTAATGCTGTCGACTGCAGAATACGTACCACGGCTGTTATACACTACAGACGTAGTTATGCAGTGGTGAACAAATTGCGTTCAAGTGAACTAAAAACATCAAGCACAACTGATGCCAAACAATGCATCGAGGCAAAGAGCATACGACGACTCAAGATCATGAACAAACTATGCAAAACGATATGTCGAGATCATTAAAAATGATACATTTATTAGTGCCCAGATATTGCAGTATAAAAATCATACAAAATGATGTATCGAAATTAAGAACAAACGGTACAAATACGGTGCAACATCATCATGCGCAGGAGATGTCAAACGATACACTGGCATCACGAGCAAACGGTACAAAACAACTTAGGACAGCAAGAGCGAATTATGTAAAACTAACAAATTCATAATTACAATTGAAGTACAAGTGTGATATGAGACACGAAACTGAAAACTGGTGGGGAACCGACCTCCTCTGATTATAACAATTTCTGCTTTTCCAAGGGCGGGGCGCACACTGTGTGTCACTACCTAATGGTGACACCACAACGTTGGCAACATCAATCAAATTACGATATCACTTATCTAATATCATACCGCTAATGCCTCCCAATCGAAGAGAGGCATCACATCGCAACTGAAACCGCATCACCATGGCCAACATATTGCCAGCGACATGACATTACCAATGATACCACATTATCAGTGACATCACATTACAATCGATTCCACATCACTAAGGACATCGCATCATATTACCAGCGACATGTCATCACATTATTCTTATTATTACTAACTCCCTGTTTAACCACAGCAAGCATCACATTAAAAGCGACAACGCATCACATTACCAGCGACAACGCATCACATTACCAGCGACAACGCATCACATTAACAGCGACAACACATCACATTACCAGCGACATCGCATCACATTACCAGCGACATCGCATCACATTCCCAGCGACATCGCATCACAGTACCAGCGACATCGCATCACAGTACCAGCGACATCGTATCACAGTACCAGCGACAACGCATCACATTACCAGCGACAACGCATCACATTACCAGCGACATCGCATCACATTCCCAGCGACATCGCATCACAGTACCAGCGACATCGCATCACAGTACCAGCGACATCGCATCACAGTACCAGCGACAACGCATCACATTACCAGCGACAACGCATCACATTACCAGCGACAACGCATCACATTCCCAGCGACATCGCATCACATTACCAGCGACATCGCATCACATTACCAGCGACATCGCATCACAGTACCAGCGACAACGCATCACATTCCCAGCGACATCGCATCACATTCCCAGCGACATCGCATCACATTCCCAGCGACATCGCATCACATTCCCAGCGACATCGCATCACATTACCAGCGACATCGCATCACATTACCAGCGACATCGCATCACATTACCAGCGACATCGCATCACATTACCAGCGACATCGCATCACATTACCAGCGACATCGCATCACATCACCAGCGACATCGCATCACATCACCAGCGACATCGCATCACATCACCAGCGACATCGCATCACCAGCAACATCACATCACCAGCAACATCACATCACCAGCAACATCACACCACTAGCAACATCACACCACTAGCAACATCACACCACCAGCAACATCACACCACCAGCAACATCGCACCACCAGCAACATCGCACCACTAGCAACATCACATCACTATCAACATCACATCACTATCAACATCACATCACTAGCAACATCACATCACTAGCAACATCACATCACTAGCAACATCACACCACTAGCAACATCACACCACTAGCAACATCACACCACTAGCAACATCACACCACTAGCAACATCACACCACTAGCAACATCACACCACTAGCAACATCACATCACTAGCAACATCACATCACTAGCAACATCACATCACTAGCAACATCACATCACTAGCAACCATCACATCACTAGCAACCATCACATCACTAGCAACATCACATCACTAGCAACATCACACCACTAGCAACATCACACCACTAGCAACATCACACCACTAGCAACATCACATCACTAGCAACATCACATCACTAGCAACCATCACATCACTAGCATCC
>LQNS02277999.1:4860860-4878209 GCA_001587735.2 Parhyale hawaiensis
GTGCAGCTAATGGGCTGTGATGAAGAGTTAATGATTCTTCGAAAGCGTAGCCGTGTTTTCAATAACAAACTTTAATGGGAAATTCAGTCGTCATCATCACTCCAACAGTAGGTTGTACTTAATTACGGAAAAGATACGGCTTGGAAATACAAAGGTAATGTTAATGAACCTGTCGACAATGATGCCATAATAGAAACTAATCTAAGGAGGGTTGTTGCATTGCGAGGTGGAAATATTAACCGAGGAATTTCCACACCATGAACAGCATAATAATAATATGAAGCCTACTACAATTCAGGACTGCTTAGGTGATTATTAATATAATACTGAGTAAAACTTATCACACTAATAAAGTTCATCTGATGATTAAACGAACAACGTAGAAATTTATCGAATTATTAGGATTGTCAGCGTCATGATTAACATTTTCAAAATTATAGAATTGTTCATGTGATGCTTTAAACAATCTGAAATATTATCTAAATTTCTGGCTTGTGCAATGTGCATACGATGACCATGGCAACTAATTAATATTTTAGGAGTTAACGACATGAACATTAAATTTTGGGCATGCTCAAACCATGCAACTACCATGCATGATAATACGATGAACACTAAATTACGAAGACTGTCGGTACACGTGCTATGACTAATCTATAATACGGAACTTGATGAAATGTGAATTAGCCACACTACAATGAAATTACTATACTAAAAAACCTAAAAACAAAGATATGAGCTTTATTTTCGAACGGTCTTCGAAGCAGGCCCCATTCTTAAGTTTGTCCCAGTGTATACTCTACTGAGGATGTTGATTTGGGCTTGCAGAGCAGTAAAATATATAACAACCCGAAACAGGATAATTATTATATATTTTGTTTAACCTCCGTAGCCGCAACTCAGGCGTTTCAGCAGAGAAACTACTTGTGCAGTATTCAAATGCCGCATATTGGGTAGGCGTGGTGGCCACGTGCGCTACTACGGGCAGGGAAACAAGGCGCAAAGTATAGTAGGAGACACTCAAGTGGTCGGCCCCTTTTGTGTCCTTCCACACGAGAGAGACTAGAGATGTCCCGTGTACCAGGTCGGCTATCTCGATCGACAGCCCACCTCACGGAACAGGAAGAGGAAAGTAGAGAACCTATGCCTAACTTTGCAAAACTAACTTCGTCAGCAGGAACTGCGGTAAGCTGCAACATCTGCGGAAAAGGCACTCGGGACCCTTGGGTGCGTGATGCCCAAACATATTGTGGCAGGGATAGGGCCTGCCAGAATATGCCCCTGAGGGCACCCGAAACAGGAAGTTAATATACAATATCAGCCTATGTTAGTGGTGAACAAATTTGCTTAGAGCAACTAGATGGAAGTCTTTGCATTTTTTTTTTGTTTGTGATTTATTGAAAAATTCTATAAAGAAAGCCTAGTGAGTCATGTGAATTTATTGTGTTAAATACACGTTTATTGAGTTCTCGATCGACCATCCCCCATACGAAAACGCAAATTTTTCGAGAAATATCAAAAACATTCTAGCTTAATATCAGAATACTTTACTGTGACCGAAAATCTAAAGCACGTTATCAGCACACTGAACTCTGAAATAGATATTCATTTCTCGTAAATTAAATTGTAGTGAATATTCCCAATTGAAGATGATTCAACTTACTCGCTAATTTACAAACTTAACTTATCGCGAGGTCGAATAAAAAAAATTTCCTCGAAACATCCTCGTATTATCGTACGTCTAACAGCGGAAACGGTTGCTACCTTCCGTTTACTGAGATATATGGTACCAGAAGCCGTCCAGTGATGAAACGCAAGTCCTCTGGTTAACCCACAACCCGCATCGTAGAACAGCCTCTGCGTATAGAGTCAACAAGCTGCATCTGGCGTTTAGCATAAAACAACCACCTTCAACAACAGCCACACAGTGGCTGGGAGTCTTTGCACTAACCGAGTAGGTCGAAACAAAACTGTTGCCAATACAGCAAGCGCTTTCGCACAGCAGCAAGCTCCATGAAATATAAACTGGAACCATTTGGACATGCAAGGTCCTCAATAACTTTTTTTTTACGGGCGTACATTACGTAAATAAGGTAGAAATTGTTCTTACGAATTAGAGTAGTTCTGGGGTCATGTACTTCAGACATGTTGCTAATAGGTTAACTATGATCTAAATAGACAAGTTAATCTTTAATGTTTTGGCATGGCATTAAATTAACGTTCTTACTGTCCAAAATCAGCCTCAAGTAAATTTTTCAATTTCATTCCCCTCTATGCTCTTGCATTGCACTTCGTTGGAGTTTATTTAACAGCGTGCGGTTTAATTCGATAAAAAATCCATGCTATTAGTCGAGACGAGCTACTAGATTAATGAAAGTGTCACACCGTGTTATTATTACCTCGGCCAAGGAGGTAATGTTTTTTGTCTGCGTTTGCCTGTGAGTCTGTCTATATCTGTCATAAAGATAAATCAACAATTTATCGACGCATCGTTATGAAATTTACAGGGATTGTTTGCTAGGAGAAAAAAAATTATTAACTCTTGGTGGAGATCCGTGCAATCGTTGGTTTGTCTACCTGTTTTCTTTTCACAACATAACTGAAAAAGCTAGAAAAGGATCTTGATGAAATTTACCGGAAAAGTTTCGCATGTTACGAGAAGCTAATTAGCAAATTTTTGTGCCGATCTGTTTGTTCGTTTGTCTTTTTGTCTCAATGCTTTCGCGTTTGTCAATAACATAACCCAAACAGTTAGGATCGGTTCTTCATGAAATTTACAGGAACTATTACAAATTTTCATTGAGAAATTTTTGTGATCTCTTCGCTTGTTTCTGTTTTTGACCATACGTTTGTCTTAATGTTTGTCAGGATAGAAGTAAGAAAAAGCACGAACAGGTCTTGAAGAAAATCACAGGAACTGTTAAGAGGCATATATGAGCAAATTTTGTTCATGATCAAGATGAAGTCCTAGTTTCAGGACCGATTTTTTTCAACACTACGTTGCTCTGCAGAGGTATGGACTCTCAGAGTATTTCTCCAGGTATTATAATAAATGCTAGTTTACAAGCTGGTTTTAAGCCTCCCTGATCTAGCAGAAATTAAGAACTCTAACAGAGGAAAAGAAAGAAACCTAGCATGCCAAGATAAAAGTGGAACCCATACACGAGGGTATTCTCAAACGAGATCAACGCGTTGGTCTCTGCAAGTCTGGAAATCAAAGAAACACAAATGATAGCCCCATGAGTAGGAGTATGAAGCTGGAAGAAAGCAAAGTGGGCACGGATCATAGATGTCCCGAAGACCTGGATAAGGTAACCTATATGGTTTCCTGCGGTGCACGGCTCACCATAACATACGATGGGCAAACGTAACCAATACCAATGACCTATGGCCCATCCTATGTCCCCTGGAGGGGGCGTACCGGAACTAAGCACAAGCGTAATAAAATAATTCATAGTTAATTCCTATACCATTATACAA
This sequence comes from Parhyale hawaiensis, assembly GCA_001587735.2. Taxonomy (NCBI): domain Eukaryota; kingdom Metazoa; phylum Arthropoda; class Malacostraca; order Amphipoda; family Hyalidae; genus Parhyale; species Parhyale hawaiensis. The sequence goes on from LQNS02277999.1 coordinate 4,864,341, forward strand.
TTTGCAACTGCATCTGATATAAAGGCAATTACCGAGGTTAAAAACGGTACATACGTCGTGTAGACCCGCTTCAGTACCTACTTATCGCTCAACACCTGCATCAATACTTTAAAGATTTATCTTATCTAAGACCAAGCCAACTTTCTACTCCAATGCAAGGGCACGAAATTATAAAATAATTTAGTACACATTTGTCTTTTTCGTGGGACAGGGGAGTGATGATGACAAAAATATAGGCCTATGGTATAAAACCGGCTTCACCCTGTACGTATACAAGTATCTTGACGCCATATTTAAATCAGCCCGTCAATCTTTCAAATACTTTGCTGCTTCCTAGTAAAGGGTGCACGGGTCTTCCCGAGACATAATTCACCCCGAATGTGAAGCAATATCCAAAATTTCACAACGGACACTTGCCATAAGCTCCAGCGGACATGATGGCCAATATTTTAAACAGGTTTTCTTTTTAGACACACAGTTGTGTTGACAAGGAGGCTACTACACGTTCGAATGATACACGGGCTCTGACCGCGTCAAAAGTCAAGAGTGTGAACCCGGCCTAGTGCGCCATATGCCCGTAACAATAACACTAGGCATTTCTGCAGTACTATTCTTGACGCAGGTCGTTACTGGGACCAACGGCAATAACCCCTCCATCACCGTGGGTTACAACGACGAAACTGTAGTAACAAACAATATGATTGCAGAAGCACATACGTAATGCAAAAAAAAAAAAAACAGAAAAATCACTAAAAAATGTAAGCACAGGGCATATCAGGCATGATGCTCACTCATACCGCACATGGAAAATGCTAGTTATTTGTATTGGAAAGGCTAGTTATTTGTAAAGAAAAGGCTAGTTATTTGTACAGGAAAGGCAAATTATTTGTATAAGAAAGGCTAGTTATTTATATAGGAAAGGCTAGTTATTTGTAAAGGAAAGGCAAGTTATAATTAAGCACGCAAAAGGCAGGAGCGAAATCAAACTGTGAAACGCCACGCACTCTGAAGAAACAAACAGCAGACGGGGATCCTGCAAAAAAAAGTCTTAGGAAGAATGCGAATTAATGATGAGCGATTTGACTGACAGTCATTCATTGTCTGGATGTTTTGCAGCAGAGATCAAACATCTAATCCGCTACTTACTTAATGAACTGCAATGAGGAAAACAGCCAATCATATAAGCCAGACGATCGCATCTACGAAGCAGGAGCTACACTACAATAATAAAAGATTGGTAACACTGTTCTCGCTTGCAGTGCGCCGCAGACTATCTGGTTAATTAAACTGACGGACTCAAGTATAATGAACATTCAAGCGAGCGTGAGTGACAAAAAAAAAGGAATAAATAAATGAACAGTTTCAGTCTGAAATTACAGTAATCGTCATTTAATTTTGATACCTAATTTAGATTTTACGCAAAATGAAATTGAAAAGAAAAAAAGAATCGATAAAAAAGATTAATTTGAATAAGCAACATGCTATCCCCAGTGTAGAGCAACTAGCTTACGTGGTGCAGTGGAATTAATCTTAGAATTGAAACTTGATTTATAAATATATACTGCATGAAGTCGCATTACTAAACTGAAAGTGTATCAAAAATACTCAAATTTATAACTTATGTAAGCGGAAATTAAATTATAGATACTAAAGTTAAACAAAATAATACAGTTACAACATAAATACTGAAGTTGAAGTTAAAAACTTGAAGCAAATAGAAACAAAATTAGATTGAATGAATTTTTTAGCTTGAGCTTCCGTAATACAACGCGGCACTTCAGGCACTGCCTAAAATGGTTTTGGGACCGTAATCCCTCAGGGGTATATTCTGGCGGACCCTTTGCCTGCCACAATATATTTGGGCCTCACAAACCCAAGGGTCCCGAGTGCCTTCTCCGCAGGGGATGTTGCAGCTAGCCGCAGTTCCTGCTCAGAAGCTGATTTAGAGAGCAGATGAACAGGCTGGTGCCATAGCTGAGTACTCAGTCTTCCGCAGTCTGCTCTTTTCTCTCTTCCGTCAGGTAGTACCACCTCACCTGACGCTCTTTGCCTTTCTTTTCTCTTGTTCCTCTTTCCGGCCAAAGCCCGTACTGGTGATGACAGGGTCTGGAGCGCGTGGATAGCTGGCCGCTTTTGTAGATATCCTGACAGTCAATCTTTTTTTTTGTAAGTTTTTTTACCATTTCCTTTGAATATGGTGCATGTTTATTTATTGTTCTTTGCGTGCCTGATAGATATCCGGACGTGAAGGAGAACCCCGGTCCCCGTGGTGCTGGGTCTCTCTCCTGCCTCATCTTATGTACTAATGTTCGGGGTCTCTATGGTAATTTCGCTGAGCTCGCGGTAGCCTCTTCCAATTATGACCTGGTGCTCTGTTCGGAGACGCTCGGCTCAAGCCATCGCCATGTTTCTGAGCTGATGATCCCAAACTTTGGAAAGCCAGTGCTGCGGTAAAGGTAAAGTCAACTTAGACCACACCCTCACCTGGGAAACCCACATGCACTGGCTTGTGCTGCGGGCATAGGCCCACTGGCCCCAGATGAGCAAGTGTAGTCGCAGTCGCCCTCAGGTCAAGAACTATGGCGCCAATTTGACGGAAGGAACAAATGACCCGAGACCACCCAACCCCCTCATCTCTGAGGAAGGCAGTTCCGCCACGGCGCCGTGCATGCACACACAACTGCCGAGTCAGCACACCAAGAGACTTATGCCTGGATTTAGGGGTTTGGCTGCTTACGTTCGAAAGGGTGTTGTGTCTAGGCAGAGTGTATATGAGTGTTCCTGTTGTGAGCTGATGGTGCATCGATTCTGTGGCTCATTCAGGAACTTTAATTTGTTTTTAGTGTATCGCAGCCCGTGTACTGATAATATGGTCTTTGATGGTATCTTGGATGCAATGGCTAGAATTCAGTCGTCATCGGATAGGCGTTGTGCTTCTGTCTTTATGGATGGTTTTAACTGTCACCATTTGGAATGGTTAGGCTCTGGGAGGACAGTTTGCCATGGCCATGCAGCCTTCGATTTCGTGGGTGCGGTGGTGTCTCCTATTGGTTCCTCGGACCACGGTGCCCTCTCTGCGACGCTGCAAGTTCGTCAGCGGGTCCCCAGAGTCGCTGTTAGGCGTGTAGCATTTTTGAAGTCCAGCGTGAATTGGGATGCCGTCTCTGGTGCCATCCTTGCGCTACCTTGGGGTGTTGTGAGAGAGACTCCTGATCCTGGGTCTTCTTTGGATTGGCATTTCTCTGACATGCATGGTGCACGCCTGCACGCCTATGTCCCTTCGCGCTTCATAAATGTCAGGACAGGCGATGAGCCCTGGTTTGATGATGCTTGTAGGAGGGCGCACCAGTTGAAGCGGGAGGCATATGCCCATTGGCGTACTAGCTGGTCTGCTGTTGACTTTCAGCGTTTCAGGGAAGAGCAGCGTCGGGCTGGTGCTACTTATGAGGAAGCTGAGAGGGAGCATAATTTGCGGTCCAGGGAGTTCTTAGCTTCGTCTGTTAGCGCGCATAAGTGGTGGTCCACCTTGAAGATCGCTGTGCTTGGTGTGAGCTCTTCTGTCCCCCCTTTAATTGGTGCTGGTGGTGATCTTGTTGCGGACCCCGCTGCCAAGGCGGACCTTTTGTTGCGCTACTTTGATGGGAAGCAGAGCCGGTACCGGGCGCGCATTCCATTAGCGTGTGATCCTGAGCCGAGGTCCTCCAGTTTTGCTTTCACATCTTCTGAAGTGCACCGCCTTGTTCTTGACCTGGACCCCTATGGGGGCACTGATCCATCGGGTATGTTTCTTCTCTTTCTTCGGAGGGTGGCTGGTGTGCTTGCGGCCCCGCTTGCTTCCGTGTTCCGTCGGATGTTACGGCTGGGCTCTTTTCCGGAGTGCTGGCGTGTCGCCCATGTGACGCCTGTTCTGAAGGGCTCTGTTTCAACTCGAACCTCCTCCGACTATAGACCCATCTCCATCACACCTGTTTTGTCGAATGTTTAAAAGAGGTTGGTTGCGTAGAGGTTTGGTTGTTTTCTTGAGAAGCAGGGTCTCCTTCCACAACACAGTACGGTTTTCGTAAGGGCTTGGGAACTTGTGATGCTTTGCTTCATATTTTTCATGTGTTGCAGCTGGCTTTTGATAGGGGTCATGAGGCAAGGTTGGTGCAGCTTGACTTCGGTGCTGATTTTGATCGCGTGAAACATCTTGGGCTGCTCCATAAGCTGAGATTAATTGGTATTGGTGGTTCAGTTTTCGCGGTAATTAGTCAGTTTTTATTCGATAGACGTCAATGTGTAGTTTATAATGGGAAGAAAGGTGAGTTTTTGGACGTGGTTTCTGGTATCCCACAGGGTAGTGTTCTTGGCCCATTGTTATTCATTGTGTATTTACATCGGATCTGTTTGATCTTGTTAATAATTTACTTGTTGGTTACCCTGATATTACTTTGCTGCCTGTTTGCGATAAGCCTAATGATAGGTTGGAGGTTTCAGAATCCATTCTGTGTGATTTGGAAGCGATTGATTCTTGGTGTTCTAAGTGGGGGACGAGGCTAACTGCTGGCAAGACTAAGACTATGCTCGTGTCCAGGTCGCGTACAGTGATACCTCCTTTTCCTGCACTCAAACTGGATGGTGTGTCACTTCCTGTGATTGATGACTTGGTAATCTTGGGTGTCAATTTAGATCCAAAGCTGACGTTTGAGGCCCACATTTGTTCGGTTGTCTCGCGTGCATCGCAGAAAATTGGTCTTATGAGGCGCGCTAGGAGGGTACTTGGCTCGGTTGAATTGACACATCGATGCGTTAATTGCTATGTCCTCCCTATTCTGGAATACTGCTCCGTGTTCTGGAATTCTGCTGCGGATTGTCATCTGCGCTTGCTTAACATAGTGCTTTATCGATGTGCGCTCATGCTGGATGGTGTTGTGCCTTGTGATCTGGCCTTGTGATCTGGTGGGGTCTGCTATTTGTATAAAATCTATAACTGCCCTAGTCATCCACTGTCTGATTTTCTTCCGGAGCCATTTGTTCGGGTGAGGTATACTCGGCATACTGGTGCTCTTCATGAGTTTGCCTTGGAACCGTTACGATGCCGTACGGGCCAGTATTCTCGTTTGTTTTTTTCCATTGTGTGTGGATGCCTGAAATGGTCTTAATGGCTCTGTCTTTGCTGGTTCGGGTATTGGCAGCTTTAAACGATCTGTACACAGAGTTATTCTGTGATCTCGGATCTTCTCTTTATTTTTTTATGTATTTCACTCGCTGGGCTGGTTGCGTGGGGGTTCGTAGACCTCATGGAGTTTCTCCGATCTCACGTCGCCAGTCGAGTGTGATTTAATAATAATAATGAGTACCTTCAATTGTCTGGAAGACCGTCCCCTACCATGACGGGCAACCCTACAAATTCTCCTGCACAAAGTTGGAGAAAATTTTCCATATCTATCACTATATTTCGATGGTTCGTAACTGTACGAGTCTTTCATAGAGCTACACGTCAGTTTCACTACGTTTTCACTTAACTACGATTGCACGTTATGAGTAATCTTGCTTATGCAGCGCAGCCATCTGACCTCGTTAGAGAGGATAGTTTGCTGACCTTTGGTCTAGTGACGCCGTTGAGTGACAACTAATAACCCAGGTGAAATCCATCAATTTCCTTATACGTAGATATAATGTATGACCTGGTCTTAAAAAATTTTTGAACAGCTTCTAAGCACCACTGTTACTTAAATGTGATTTTTTCGTTTAATTGAGCAAACAGAAATAGTCATTTTTCTTCATCCTTTTTCTTTACCCTTGAGTACACTTTAATTAGACACGTTGTAAAGTCTATGCAAGATAGCATTTTACAGTTTTCCCCATGGTCCTAAATTTATGATCAGGAGTGCATACACAGGGTGGGCGATGCTAGTTAGCCAACCCCGATGGTGCGTCCTATTCTCCCTGAGAGACGGATTTATAAGGTCTGCAGTTATAACTATACAAAATAAAATTTACTACGAAACAATCGAAGCTCAATTATTTACAATTACAGTTGCATTTACACGAACTAAAGTTGAGTTCAGAAAAACGAGACTGAATTGAGAAGAGCCGAACTGCAATTTAAGACGATCAATATTTTACATTAGAAGTACAGATGGTTTAAATTTCAACTACCGTTAAATTATTACAGTCCAGCTCATACATAACACTGCATGGCGTTCATCTACGGTGGAAAAAGTGTAGATTTATCCATTTTGGCCAATAGTTTACCTTTTCTAAAATGAAAACCTCCGTCATTAACGCAAAGCTGTTAGAGTAACTAGGACGACGTTCTCGGCACAGTGTCGAACAAGCAGCTTACACACGCTCGGCAAGGCTCCAGGGCGCGACGTTGTTATTCCGCACAAGAGACATCAATGTTATTGGAAGAACAAAGCAGCTTATTGGCATGCACCGAAGCCACAGGCGACTCTACCAAGCTGATCTCCTGGTGCGGTACCGCCGCCACTGCCGCCGCCTAAGAAAATTGTGACTCTAGAAAATAATTCATAGTTTAGCGGAATATACTGCGGCCTGGGAGGTTTATGAGGCACTGCAGAGAGAATATTTCGCGCCATGATTGAGCCCACGGAACAGGTATAGTGACAGAGATGCATGTCAAGGCCCAACGCTCTGCTCTATTGGGGGAAAAGAAGAGGGTTTTCGATGGGCTGTTATGGGTAAATGAGGGACATACACGCAAGAGTGAATTGTAACTTTTTTTATCACTATTATTGTTAGTTAATTCTCTTTTTGGCATTAGTATTGTGTGGTATTTATTTTTTAACAGAATTGTTCCAGCTGTTCAGTTGAAAGGCTAAGTAGGTGGAGCTCAACGTCAACGGTCGAATAGGGCCTGTTCACGGGAAAAGTACTGTAAATATCATGTACTGCACCTGTTCTGAAATAGTTGTTCCATAGACACAAATATCAATTGTCTCATTTTGGAGGATCATCATGAGGCAATTGAAATTTGCGGTTGTAGAACAACTATTTCAAAACAGAAGGAGTACCAAGATGAGGTAAATGAATTTGTGGCTGTAGAACTATTATTATTATTAATTTTATTATTATTATAACACTTTGTTTAATGTAGAACTATTTCAGAACACGAACAAGGAGAGTAAACCGTAAAAAGTTAGCGTTTTATCAAGCAGCTGGAAACTGCTCTCGCACGAATAACATTATGTAAGTTACCAAGTACAGCTACTTGCCCTGTAAAATGTTAAGCCTTCGTACCTACAGCGTTAGCTGAGATCCAAAGACAGGAATAAGAAGAATCCTCCCATAGCATGCTGAGCTCTACCAGGAACCTACGCACGACACCACCAAACGGGGAGAGAAGCGAGAACGTACCGTGGTAAGAAAGATCAATACACACCTTTATTCTCAAGCATCCAACACAAAAACTAAAGATTAAAACAAACTATCAATAGAGAATGCGCCTGGGGAAGTAATAATTACTTATGTTTGCTGTGGTCAGAAAGTTTGAGCCTCCGTTTACGAGCGGAAAGATATCACAGAGGAAAGAGCAAGGGATGTATAGTATGTCGATAGAAAAGGGGAACCCACGCACGACGGTGTTCCCACACAGGATCAACGCGCATGGGAACAACAAGTCGGGAAAGAAGAGGAAGAACAGAATAAAGCATGAGCAAGTAGAAATATGATATCTGGAAAGAAGTAAAGTGGGCGCGAAAGACAGACGTACCGAAGGCCTAGCTAATAGTTGAGGTAGCCTAGCTTTACGAGCCCCCTGGGGTCGCCGGGTCCCATAACATAAGAGGGAGCGCAGCGGGTGCGTAATCACAGATATCACGAAGGTGGAACAGATACCAAACGAATTTATGCGGGCAGTCAGGAGAGGCGCATTGCAACATTCCGTCCACAGTGACCCATTAACACAAAGTAATCTTGTATTTTCTGTAAGAATAGCAGTGATAATGTCGTTCAGAGTAATGGGCAGCATGGTTAGGCTTACGAGAATACCAGGCTCTGCTTTCTCGCTACAAAGGCCATTTTTCATAGGATTACCTATAGGTATGAGAATTATAGGAAAACAATCCTCATGCCAGAATAACACTGCCTGGTAAAGATAGAGTTAGTAGGGTAGACATCATATTCGTAGGAATAGCACTATCTCAAACGTAACCGAACGTAGATTTTGGGAAATGAAGAGTTAACACCTGGCCGAGCAAGTGACCATATATAAAAGGTAAGGCCTATAAAAGGTAAGGCCTATAAAAGTATTCCTACCAACGAGTTTTGCAGCCGCAAAAAAGAAAAAAGGTTGGCGCCCATGGCGACCATTGTCACGTAAAAAATGCACGGGCAAAGTGGGCACAAAGAAAAGACTTCTCGAAGACTTTTTTTAGCTTCGGTAACCTATATATGGTTCACAAGGGGGCACTACCCTCCACAACACAGGATGGGCGAGTCTGACGAAGCTAATCCTATGGCCTATCCTACGCCTCCAGAGGCGGATATACGAATACATATTTTTAATTTATTTCAATCGCAGTAGAACTGATTACTATTGCAAAAATTATGACAAAAAAAATTCTCCGGGGCAAAATTTCATTCGATATAATGTACACTAAAGAACTAATCATGCTGTCTGACCAGATTCCAGTTAAGTTTCTCTAGAACTGGTTAAATCGCAAGCATGATTCTCAGTACGGGATGGAAATTGAAGTCCACAGGGAATGTCAATACAAATAATACAGTGTATATATTATTCTTGAAACCTACATATCAGAAATGAAGCGCTTCTATTGACGTACATTCCTGAAAAGTTCAACAATAAAGAATTGTGACCATTTAAAACGCAGGGCATTTTTCGGGAAAATCGCGAGACCAAGAATGAAATTATATTGAATGCGGCGCGTTTAGGCATAACAGACGAGTGACACAATATATTCTTTTGTGCAAAAAAATACATAAAATATATATATATATATAAATACGATAGCACATGAAACGCCCAACTTTTGGGGAGAAAAATGTTTAAATTTAATGTTTAGAGAATAAAAGTTAAATGCTTCGCATCTTTATGAAAAGAAAACAGAGAGGTACGAGAGACAGCATGACTGTCTAAAACGATAGGTATTTTCATAACAAGAATCGAAAGAACAAGAGTGACGCAATGGCTTTTTTTTAGTATTGTAAGGAGAGCAGGAGGCTCAAAGGCCGTGCGTCTCGACAGATACCATTAATAGGTCAAGGGTAATCTGAAGATTAGGAAACACGTCTGGTTCGCTAACAAAATGGTATACAACTAGGATTTTTGGAGTCTGAGGGCAAAGTTACTTTATAGCGACCTCATATGGCCTCTTGGTAGCATTAAAAAGATGCATATTGCGCTAAAAGATTTAGTTTTTTATTTAATTTGACGTCTTCTCCCCCCCCCCCTCCTACCCCAGCCAAACGTCTCCGCTCGGGGACAGATATCCGTCTCAGCTCTACTGTAGCTACGTCCTGACATTAGCTTCACAATCGAAAAAGCAGTGGACTACCAACTACAAAAAAAAAAAAAAAATAATAATAATAAACATATTAGCTGCCCGACGAGAGACATAAGATGCAGCAGAACTCCTAACACAGAGTGCCCCGGAAAAGAGAAAGATCCTAAAACAGAGACTTCTCGTAACGAAGAGAATCCTGAAACGTAGACAGTAGAGAACACCATCTATTGGGAATTGTGGCAATAGCCTAGACACAAATTGAGTGACTAGCAATGTGGTGTGGCAATACTACTTAATTAATTCGTAGGGCACACTACAGAACAACTAGGAGATTTTTTTTGGGTGGTAGCTAAAAAAAATACTTTGTATTAATGAAGGGACAACATGTACACCGTAGAATTCTTTTCAGAAGTGAAACTCCTCTTCAATCGGAGACTACGTTTCTTGTTAAGGTTCAGAAATTCAGCGATCCTGCCTAGTAGCCTTTCGAGAAAAACTAAAATAAGGGCTTCCTCGAAACTTCTTTCGGAAGGTACTAAATTCAGTATTTTGTTTTCACACGCAATCATCAAACTTGCGACGCTTTAGCAGGGGGACGCAATTAATAATATACTTTTCGATTGCGTGTCTGCTGGTGTAGCTGTGAGGAGCACACGCAGCTCCAAGGACAAGTAGTCTACTTTGATGCAAAAAACATTTAAGGTTAGTTATGGTTAGGTAAGGTTACGTTAGGTTAGGTTCCTTTACTGTATCTAGCTATTTTGGTAACTGCTCTGGCCTGGCAACTACACTACTCCTGACAGCTAATCGAGATTACGCCGAGTCCGATGTCCCTATTGTTTCATAAATCATACAAAGAAATGAGAAATTTTTTTGGAGGAACCTAATGTAAAAGAATTGTGTCAATCTCCATCTCTCTGCAGGTTATAAAACTGACGCCATCTAAAGGAAAACCTGCGTTGATTCCAGGTTGATCAAAAATCCAACCGGGTACAAAAGTGATTCGGCATAAAATCTAGCCATAATGCACAAGTTTATAGCACTTCAAAGATATGCGACTATCAAAAAACTAACCTACTGCCTCGCAAATTAGTCTTTAAATTATCAGTGTTTCTTTAGACGATTAGGTATGGGAATTCATTCTAGATAATACGTTACGTACTATAGTGCACACACTGGCAGAGCAAGGAATTTGCATCAGCCTTCATTCATAGTAAGCACTTGCGACCAATATTATGTTAAGGCAAGAACCAATTTTACAGCAACGGCAAAGAGAGACTCGAAGCCATAAACACCGCCGTGTCTTAGGCGTAGCTAAGATATGCTACACAATACGAGCCTGGCGGCGGCAAAAAAAAAAATTCCGCGTTTCAGCATCAAAATTTCGATGACGAAGTGCAGCTCACACAAGCCAAGTTTGAGGAAGATTTATCGTTGATTAAGTTTTAACTTTGTGACTCGAAAGGAGACAGGAAATATGTAAATTAATAAACTAAAGTTGCACTCCGCGAGTGCAGACCTTCGCCGAGCAACGCAAACTAAAATGCAGAATGGTAGAGAGGCAAACATACAAGCGGACTCACAGGTCTTGACAGTGCTAACAGTTCCTGCCACTTTCACGAAGAGAATTCGATAACCTTTTCAGTTATGTTGCTAACAGGCAAACAAACCCTGCAAAACGCAACCAATGGTAGCACCGGGCCTAGCGTGCTGAACAGTGGCACTGAAGGAGCCGGAAACGAGTCCCAAGCCAGGTGAGCGATCTTTGTACTTCCCGATGCGCTGAGTCAGCAAACTTGCTCGGTGTGCAGGGCTACGTGGGGGTACTTACCTTTCCATGAATGGGAAGGTAGGGGCGCTGGTTGTTGAACCTTCCGCAACGATGCTATAGTTCTCAACGACCCGAGGTCGGATGCAGCTGTACTTACTCCTGGGGCCAGTTGGGCTATATCTGTGGCACGAACCATGCAGTACGCGCGGGTATCCCAGTGACGGGTGCAGTCAAAGTTGACTTTACACTATACGTTTTCATGGTGGAGGTATAAATATACAAATAAATAAGTAGATAAACATGTGTGGAGAAAGAAAACAAATGCATTCTTCTTAATAGCCCTGGGTGTCAAATGTATAAATGCACCACCAAGGCCGAGTATAGCTGAGGTGTGTTCAGATAAGGGTTTATCGAAATTATTTCGTCCATTTTGTTCGATGAATAACAGATGCCCAGTGTGCTCTGCATTAGTGTAAAATTGCCGTAACCTCCTTTGAGGACCAAATAAAACCTCAGCTTTTTGTGGGAATAGCATCGGTTAAAGTGTCACTTATAAAGAATGCCGATTCTCACACAATTACCTCTTAAGCGAAAAATTTTACTTTTTTTTAAATCACGAACGAAAAATTTCTCAACACTAGACAACAGCTGGACGGATATAATCGGATTACTTCATTAATGGAGAACAGAATGAGCGTTCGTGAGAATTGGGCTTAGGAAATGAGCAAATTCTACCGAGTAGATACCAAGCACTGCAGCTTAGGGTACGTACAGCGACAACAGACTAACAGAAAATTCAGCTGAACAGAAGTGAGTTGCTGCTAGAGTCCGTCCAAAGCGGCCTTTACAGGCACGAGACAGTGACCTCTCATTTGTACAGGGGGCAAGAAGCCGCTGAACAATTGGATGAAAAAGACGCGCCTCGATCAATCAGACGCCTTGAGTCCGTCCCTTTCATCGAGGAGCGCAGTCTATGACACCGGAGGACGGCAATCGGAGAAGTGGCAGTTTTCGTCTCCACTGTTAAACTACTGGTGCCGATTGCATGACATACTAAAGGGAGAAATGCTTCGAAAGAAAACAGGCTGCCAGGCTGGAACGTATTCAATTAGCAGAGGAAGATGCCAGCGAGAGTAACTCTAAAGTCAGCTCGGTACGGAAAATTACAGATTTGTAACTTACGAATGCCTTCATTCGTGGCGATGTAATTAATTTTGTTTGTAAGATTGTTATTCTAGCCCCATAAAGACAGTCTGCACGGGATTACGAAAGAAAACAAAAAATAGAACAGAAAATTTAATAGTTTAAGCTTCCGTCTTCACTACAATGGCGTTCTAACAGGGAACGAAAAGGGAAGGAATTACAGTATGTCGATCTAAAAGTGGAACTCACGCACGAGGATGATCCCGCCGGGGATCAAAACGTATATAGGAGCGGAAAGTCACGCAAATAAAAGAACAGAACACAGTGTGATAAGCAGTAACATGGACATAGAAGCATAGTGGGCATGTAGGAAACGTGTCCCAAAGGCCTACCTAAGGCTAAGATAACTTATTTAAGGGTTCCACTGGTGCGTTAATGCCCTAGAAGTAAAGGTAAAGTCAACTTTGACCGCATCCTCCACTGGGAAGCCCACATGCACTGGTTCGTGTGGTGCACATGGGCCAACTGACCCCAGAGCAGTACCTAAGTACTGTTGCAGCTGACGACGGGTCGCTAACAACTACGGCGCATTTAGCGGAAGGTTCAACGACCCGCCACCTCCTGCGCTAAGGTAAGCACCCCCACGATAGCTATGCACATCAAGCGATTTTGCTGATTCAGCGAGTCGATCGAGGTCATGACAAAGATCACTCACCTTGCCTGAGGATCGTTCTCGAGATTCTGAGCACAACAGTTACTGTTAAGCACGCAACGTCCACTGCTACCGTGGGTATAAGATAGGCAAACTTCACCCGAGGTATTCTACAGCTGGGTCTGCGAGGAGGACTTTCTTTCTTACTTAATCTCATATTTTTCTTGTATACTTTTCTGTTCGTGTATTGTAATGCCGGTAATTTTCTTCACGTGCGTGTTCTTCTGCTTTTTTGATAAACAGAAGTGGGAGTCCCGCCGTTTTTCCTCTCTTGGAGGGTTCCTTTGCTAATTGAAGACACTCTGGAGGTCCATTGGCTGCTTTTCTTCTGGAGCGTTTCTGGCTTTGGAATTTGAGGTTCTCTGGGGGCAGAGGATGGGCCATACGGTTGGCTTAGTCAAGTTCCTCACTGCTGTGCTAAATAGTACTATTGAAGGGTTCAAGAGAGGAAAAACGGCGGGACTCCCACTACAGTTTATCAAAAAAGCAGAAGACCACGCACGTGAAGAAGATTACCGGCATTACAATACACGAACAGATAAGAGTACAACCCAGTCGGAAATTATGGTTGTGATTATAGTAGAATATAGTGGTGTATGAGAGATTAAAGTCGATTATAGATGATGAAACAATATGGTAGATATGTCGACCATAACATAACGTTGATTTTAGTTTATTTAGGTCGATATTGGTGGAGGTAATATTGGTTGTTTATGGTTTGTCAAGAAACGAAGGTCTATGGTAGTACATGGATGTTTGACGACTATATATGG
>LQNS02277999.1:4903552-4918744 GCA_001587735.2 Parhyale hawaiensis
GAAACCGCTTGTGAGTGCCAAGAACAAGAAAAAGAGATTAGAGTTTGCAAACAAGCATGTTAACTGGTCCCATGAAAATTGGGCTAAAGTGTTTTTCAGTGATGAAAGCAAGTTCAATTTGTTTGGTAATGAAGGTAAGAACTTTGTTAGATGACGTAAAGGTGAAAAATTAAGTGTAAAGTGTACTAAGAAGACTCTGAAGTTTGGCGGCGGGAGCGTGATGGTTTTCGGTATGTTCTCTAGTCAAGAGACATCGCCTCTCGTTCGTTTGCAAACCCGTGTGAATGCTCAGGTGTATAAAAGTCTGTTGGAAGGTATTGTCGCACCTAATATTGTAAACTCAGGTGTCCCCAGCCCTATCTTCATGCAAGACAATGCCCCCTGCCACAAGGCAAAGAGAGTCATGAGTTACTTTGAGCAGCAAGATCTCGAAGTTATGGATTAACCACCACAAAGTCCTGACCTAAATCCAATCGAGAATCGTTGGAAAACAGTAGGGGTGAAAGTTACGTCAAGAAACCCTATCAATCCGGAAGTTCTTTGGATGAAACTTCAAGAGGAATAGGCGAAAATTACTGTTGAAGTTTGTCAGAGTTTCATTCAGTCAACTAGTCGACGCTGTGCAACTATGATCAGAAGCAAGGGACTATTTACCAAATATTGATTGTTCACCACCATTTTCCTAAATATTTCAAGCAAAATATTGAGTTAAATTCATTTTTTCTTGTTTGTCCTTTAGTTTTGGATATTATAAATTTCCAGAGAAATGCTTCTTGTACATAACTTTTTTATTATCCATACAGTGTCTCAAATTTTAACACAATAATCAACATCTTACTGGATAATAGTGTGCAAAAGAAAAAGTACCTGGCATTTCTGGAAAAAAAGTTCTGCCGTTTTGAATATTTGTCCCCTAGTTTTGGACGGTACTGTATTTTACATTGTTTCCTCTTCACATCATTTGGGCCTCCAGAGTGTCCTACATGTTTTACAATCATTATAATTGCACAAAAACATGCATCAAAGCAACTACGAACTTTTTTTTAGCTTTCAGAAGGATAGAACTTTATCATTATGATTTCGGACAGTGTCTGTAAAATGTGGCCCTAAGCTGTGCCGTTGCGTACGCATCGTTAATAGAACCTCCTCTCATAATTGTAAAAACTACAGTACGTTACCTTTGATTATGCAAATTCCTTTTTTTTTTTTACTTATTTTTGAAGATAACTGTCAAACATTTAAAATGTGAATAGTAAGTTACTGCACAGATATGTTGTAACTATAAAAACAACTAGAGAAAAATAAAACGGAACCATTTCCATCGTTTTGGCAACATTTGCTTATCGCACGGGGTTTTGCTGTTACGCCAGATTATGCAACACCACTCCCTAGTCAACATGGGCGAGAATAGCGGTCTAACCAGTGAAGAAAAAAGCAACGTGACCTCGTTATTCGCTTCTGGTAAGACAACACTCGAAGTTTCCAAGGAATTACAGCGTGAACACTGAACAATTAAGGCTTATGCAACTGAAGGCAAGGTCAACCGGAAAACTCCGCATAGAGCCTCTACGAGGAAATTGACTGCTCGGGATATGCGACATTTGAAGGCTTCTATAGCTAGAAAACAACTTTCTACAAGTAAAGCGACATTTGAAGACGCTGGAGCCCCAATACTAAGCAGAAAGACAAGATGTGAGGTTCTGCAGCGCCTAGAGATAATAGGGCTGGAGAAACTAGGGTCAAATGGGCTGAAGAGAACATGAAAACTGATTTCTCCAGTGTCATATTAACTGACGAATGCAGAGCCACGTACTCTTGATGGTCCAGGGGGATGGGCGTCTGGGTGGGTCCTCCACGACCGACCTCCGACCTCAACTGACGCGGCTTAAGCGTCAACAAGTTGGTGGATTGTAATGTTTTGCCCCGGGTTAGTAGGTGACACCCTTATTGGTCCATTTGAAGTGGCAGAAGGAGTTGAACTGAATGCAGAATGGTACTGCCAGTTTCTTGAAGCCAACTTGATTCCATGGCTTGATGACCAGACTATCGTACGCAGATTCAAATTGGTATTTCAGCACCATAACGATCCCTCACACCGAGCACGGTACACTGCTAACTGGCTTGCTGATGGGGGATTTAAATCAAAAAGGATTATGACTTGGCCAGCGAATAGCTCCGATTTAAATCCCATTGAAAAACTCTGGGCAATGATCAAAAGGAAGGTCGATGAAGGTGGTCGGCAGTTATAGAGCAGAGTATGCCTGTGGAGTGCAGTAAAAACAGCTGCAGATTCTATTCCACCATCTGAAACATTAAACCTAACAAAATCTGTTGACAATCGCCTTATAAAAATCATGAAAAATGAAGGTTACCATGTTCAAAATTAACTTGTTTTGTTTACACTGCTGAACTCTTATTTGTCACAAATAACTTAACAAAACCAATATTAAAGAACCAAAACCTGCAAATTATTGTTATAAGGACAAGTGAACATAAATAAAGGAGAAATTGACATTTTTATTAACTTGTTGCATAATCTGAGGTAACAGTAAAAAATTCGTAAGTAAGCAAATTGTATGATAAACTTAAACTTAGCAAATGGCTAAATATTTATATTACAAGTGCTGTTCATATTTGCAACATTGCCATACATTTAGTTAATATTTATATTTCAAAGTTAGAAACTAATCTTGAAAAGTAAAGTAAAAAAAATTGTCTTCGCATATATAATCAAAGGTAACATACTGTAAAACTATGCATTCCATTAACTATGTTATGAATTTAGTTAAGAATCAACCAACGTAAAAGCAAGTATTGTTGAAAAAGCGAATGAACGTAAATCTGAAATCGGGCCAGTATAAATAGATGCCTAGATGAAATTAGTCTTTAATTAGATTATTGAGTAGTTTAACCGCGTCTCCACGGCTAGGGTAATATGACAGAGGAAGAAATAAGGGACACATGGCATGTCGATAGAAACGGGAATCCCAGGCACGAAGGTGTTCCCACACAGGATCAACGCGCATACGTACAGCAAGTCGGGGAAGAGGAGGAAGAACAGATGAAAGTAGGATCAGTGGGAGTATGAAATCGGAAGGAAGCAAACCGGGCACAAAATAGCTGCCAAGACAAAACTATACAATTAGCTACAGCATTTGACTGCACTATCAATACAACAGGCTTAACGTTAATGCAATTCAGTTCTTCAGAATAAAGTGGTTATTTCAGTTCGTTATTTAGTTCTCATGGCGAGCCGACAGCTTGTCATACATTTCAAGTGTCATCCAGATGTATTCCAAAAATTTTGATGTTTACTTTGGTCCGTATGTCAGGGGACGAATAGGTGATATGGCCCCGGCTCTCGGGACGACGTCCTCGATCCTACAGCATTTTCCTGGAATTCGACAATCTTATCTTTCAGCGAGGCAGAGGTTTATTCAGAAGCGCCGCGATTTGCCGACATGCAGCATTTGACAAAGTCAGGCAAACTGCAGTGGTGGAGGAGGTGCCACTGATTGCTCTCGCATTTTGGCAGGAAGCGTTGCCATAGCAACTACGCGCTGGCGCATGCACTCAAATAGGACGATCACAAGCCTGTATATTGCATAACCCCGAGCACGTCCACGCAAGCTCATGCGCGCTGCCAGTGCGTAAGTAGCCTAGGTTAAGAAGTATAGAGGAAGAAGAAATTGAAGATGCTCTAGCTTTGGCTCTCGATTCTTAGATGCACTTCCAGCCCACATAGAAATGATGATGATGCTGCTAAGAAAATTCCCTCTAAAACAACATAAAAAACTACTAAAATATTCTCTGAATCCAAGACCTCACGTATGAGGAGCTCCTCCTTATCATGAGAGTTAGCAGTACCATTAAAGAAATCCCAATGCCTATTTGATCATTCATCTATAAATAAATTTATATTTTTCTTGCCTACGAGACCAGTAAAAATTCTATGGTTATCTATTGTTTCATCGATTGTAAGTATGAAGAACCTAAACTGCACTATTGTGAATTATGGTTACGTAAACTATACACGTAAAGCACCTTATCTGACCCACAAGTCGCAACGTACGAGTAGTAGGTTTCCTATCCAATACAAAATACCTCACTCGAATCTACATTACATATCTTGCTAAGCATAATATCTTGTGCCGAATATTTATAAAATATAGGAAACTTAAGAAGCTCTTCTACAACTTACACTAGTTTGACCAAGCTCAACTTTTCACCTAATCCACTCGATCTTAGCTGACGCACGTCACTGAACCCTAAGAACTCCGTTATAAACAATCAAGTCCGTCTCCGAGACACAAGTCGTATAACTATACTAATCACATGGTCAGTCCCAACCAAAGATAATTAACTTAAAGTATACCGATAAAACCTGACACCTCATCTTATCTCACCCATCTAAAAATGGGCATTGAGCATTTTATTTTCGTAATGTTGTTAATCCCATTGAGTACGAGGACCGATGTCAACTTTGACTGTGCATTCCCTAGGGAACACCACACACACTGGTTAGTGTTGCAGATATAAGCCAACTGGCCTAGAAGAGTAAGTCGAGCCGCAGCTGACCACAGGTCGATAAGAACTATAGCGCCGAAACGGAAAGTTCAACGACCCAAGCCCCCAGCCTCCTATTCCTGGTCAGGCAGGTGCCCCCACCCAGCTCCGCATACCAAACAACTGCCGACTCGGCACTCGGGACGCCCCAAAATCTCTTGACAGGCATGTCACTAGAACTCGAAACCATTAGTACGGAAGTCAGACACGCATTGCATGCTGCTGTTGTTTCTACCATGACATTATTTGGAATACTCAATCCTTGTACTCGTAACTCAACAGTAGCCTCAAAATAGACATAAAATATCGCCCATAGGAAATTGTTTTGCCTCTCTATTGTATCTCTTTCTCCTTCCTCTAACTTCATCTATGAATGTCGTAAATACTTCGCCAGCAAAGAATTTGTACTTGTAACTCTATGAAGTCCTAAACATATGACAAGAAATATAATTAAAGCAGTCTCACTCTTCCGAGGAATTTCGCGCACTTTTTCACATCCACATGTTGCATGCCTATTTAGCATTCCTTGCTTTACAAATTTCCAGTGTTTCATCGATGCAGCTGATATTTTTGACAACGCTATTGTGGTACCATATTCCACGGTAGCAAATTATTGTTCCGTTTCACTTGATGCGATTGCTGTACTATAGAACTGACTACGACAGGCACGGCCAATTTCATAACTGAACGATTCTTGTAACTGCAACTTCCCCTTCTTCGGAACTTCCTTCGACACAGCACTACACTTCAGAGAAACGCTTTAGAGGAGGTTTTCCCAATGGCCCACTGTGCGCACCTGTACCCTAACTTTTCTACGCATATCGCAAAATTAAGAATTTTGTAACAACAGCTATGTGAATATTATGGGGCATAGAATACCATGAAAATCTCTATGTACGATAGCTCCCAGTAAATTTAGCCTCATGTCTTCACTTCCAAACAGGCTGAAATTTTTTATGAAGCGAAAAAAGCAGTCATTATAGAACAGAGTTTTACAAGTTGAATTTTCCCCCATCAAGAAATGATGGCGTTACCCAATGTGCAAACGCACCGATGGACGGACGGAGGTAGAGTTCCATGCACAAGCTACGTAAAATGCTACGTAAAATGAAAGTTATAAATGGGTTTAAATGGGTTAATTTCATTCCAGAACAACCCAAATTTTGCTAGTGGCACAGAGCATATGAAATGTTGACACATCTACACTCACTGTCCAATTTTTTTATATTATTAGCAGCGCCATAGACCGGAACAGTACTTGACTCTTAGGTCTGACGCTGGCAGCCAAAAGTCGGCAACGGAAAAATGGGATTTTCTTAAGATTTATTCTTTTCCCCCTATCCATTACTGAAAAAAAAAAAAAAATTCCAAGGTACCCAACAGTTTTCTTGCGGAGAAGGTATCTTGGATACGGCGGGGACGCACTTAATTGGGCGCTTGCCTGCATGACCGTGTCTGGACATGTTCAAAATAGCTCTTGAGAAAATCCCATTTTTCCCATTTTGGCCGCCCGTGTCAGAGGCCACTTGGACCTAAGAGTCAAGTACTGTTGCGGTCTATGGCAGCGCTAATCCCATGATCGAGTGATTGTCTCATTGAGAGTTGATGAGGAAAGAAGCACTGTTGCAATTGCCGGTAACTGGACCTACTGTAAGCGAAGCGACTGGATGTCGAATATTATCTACATATGACCGTATCTTTCGTAATAATTTCAAAACTAAAGACAAAGACCAAATTAGGAAGAGCCTACTGAATACACCCTCAAAAATGAAAAAAAAAATACAGACGATCACACAAGCTTATGCAAACCCAGACTCTACTTCAGCCCAAGGCTGCTATATAAACACACGGAGCTGATACGTGCACTGTGGAGATAATTCGTTTTCGGCAACAGAGAGCAGCAACGACCCCTACATAGACACATAGCCGGTGCTATATGCAAGTGAAACACCACCTGGACCTCGTCCAAAGAACCCTTAAGTGTATGCGAAAGTCTGGGGATGATTTCTTTTCGAAAAAAGAGCAGGAAGAAGCAGAAGACTTGATCATACAGCAGAGAGAGAGAGAAGAAAGAACGAACTATTTCACGTCTAAGCTATCAATTCGATCGAACAAACCCTAAATCACAAAATTGATAAAAAGCTCAACAATATATCTGGCGAGCAGAGGAAGTGACATAAATTCAAGCAAAAATCCAAGAAGATCTCGGCAGCAAACTGGAATCGTCGTCTTTCTGAAGGCGACTTTTAGTCTTGCCAAACTCCATAAGCCATCGTCGCTCGTATCTTTTATTTGTTCACAATTCCAAGATTGCCCATAATGTTGGCGGCCCAAGCCTCCACTTGAACTGATTATAAAATAGAGGCCTCGGTTCTCCTGAGGCATTACCGACTCGCCACGATTTTTCTGCGAGAAGCTTTTACGGCCCGAAATCTTCTTCGTATTTCAGCGGTGCGTTTTCCGCAGTTCCGGTGGGAGGAAGTCATTCTCTCCACAAAGAAAACAATTGCGTCGTATGGGCTTTTCTCTGAGGGGAAACCTTTCATTATAATTGCGATAAATAAGAAAGGGCCTTGAGGTATCTTCAAGAAAACGGCAGGAATATTTGCATGGCGCGACGGTTCCGCTGGAACAGCATATATAGCGTCATGAAAGTGCGCGTAAGCGCTCAAGATAAATAGGTGTTTTCGGATGATTTCTGCCTTCCAAAATGGCTTCGCATTAGTCTTGAGTAATATATGAAAGAAATGGCCGTCCATTTGCCGTCATCACGAGCGCTACAAAAGAAGGCAGCGCCACTCCTTAGACGTGACTAACATGAGAGAAAAGTTAGGGATGGGAGAGGCAGGGGACGCATGCCTTCTTGCAAGACCGACCGGCATGGCCTTTATGGAAAAGGTTAACGAGGCTAAGTGAAGGTTGGTGGGACGCGTGCCAGCACACAATGCCAACATGCCTGTTGTAGTGGAGGTACATTGTATATAAGAGATATAAGGTTAACGAGGCTTAGTGAAAGCTAGACGAGACGCGGGCACAATACCTGTTTAAGTGGTTACGTAAAAAGTAGCAGGTACGTAAGTGAAATGTGCCACTGTACCGTAAGTGCGTGCCTCTTGTAGTGTACACAGAGCAGACAAGAGTTAAATATTATGAGAGTCAATACAACGAAGAAAATTATTCATACAAGAAATTGGAACGCAGGAGACCGGTGGCAGCTCGCCTGCAGCTACATGCAATTATGTATAGATCGAGGTGCAGCACAGACTCATTCCAGGATCATTCTAATTCCTTCATCGCTATGAGACTGAATACAGACTCCCTGCCTGACATTATTATTTTTTCTTCTGCTTCTTGTTTTCTCCCCCAAAGGTCTCTCCGTGATTCTGAACTAATGGCAATAGCTCATAGAGGGCCGGAGCGTAAGTCCCGGCTGCTCTATGGGAATGGGTCTATTGGTCCGTCTACTGCCAGCTATCTATTCTACTGCTATAATATACTGCAGTAATGTCAGTAGCTATCCTCTAGTTCATTTAGAATTACAAACTTCCAGGCATGGATCTGTGAACAAACAGGCTCCACTTTCAAATTCATGCAATTGCATGTCGGCAAATATATTGTCCAACTCCAGTGAAAGTCATGCATGCTCGCGAGTGATGAATAATTCATGTCAATACACAAAGCGAATGTTTAAGTTAACGGAGCTTACATGTTTCAACAGTAGACCGCAATATTTGGCTTTGCAAGCCAAACGAACTAGTTTAATATAGTGAATTTAAAATAGAGATATTTATAAACGTCTTTTTTTTCTTGAAACGAAGACGAGCTTGAAGTATATTTTAGTTTCATTAACTAACGTATTCCTTGACCCCACAATCAAGCTACAATCGATTGCATCTGGGGCCTGTTGGCCTATATCCGTAGCACGAACAAGTGCGTATGGGTTCCCAGGAACGGGTACGGTCAAATTGACTTGACCTTTACCTTTTCACGGAAGAAACAAGCACTTGCAGCGATCGAGAGCAACAGAAATTAAACCCAATGTCGTCACAGAGTCTCACATAAGCGCTCAGTGCATCCTTTCAAACATCGAACTTATGAGGACTATTTACTAACGGTTCAAATGGTGTCATTTCTACACCAAAACTGGCTATTGCAGTAGCCTGAAAACATGGCTGTGCTCAACGGAATACCGAAGTACGGTAATACCGTGGTTACGGTATATCCGTAATACATAGTAATCTTAGCGCTATTAAGACACGATTCAATAACTGCTCCAAATAGGATTCGTAGAATAATTAGATGCAAAACCATACGTATTAGATTATAAAAATAAAAAAGCGTTACTAATAAATGATTAGCAATTATTAAGGTGCGCTGAAGATTGTAAACACAATGGAAACGAGCTATAGCAGCTATCACTGGAGAGCTGAAACTGCTAAACAATGGTGGAAAACTTAACAAACACGACAAACAGAAAATTTAGCCGATTGATGAATACAGTTACTTACCAGGTAAGGTTTGCTCCACCGCCGGCACAGCATTCTTCAGACCAGCTGCTTCATTTACTCCTTGGTAAGAAGGATGGAATATTTCCGTACTTGGTGAATCGTAAACAGAATGTTCAGTAAGAATCCGAAGTTTCTTCTTCCAGTCGGGAGCTTCGTAGTCGACATAATGGCCGGGATGTCGGCCATCGGCACCGCCTGCGCCAGAAGTGTGGTCGGGGCCTTCGGTATTTATCCCGTCTGCAGTACTTGCATCGAAGGGAAGGTTGGGATGGCGAATCATCTCGCTTTCTGGAACGTTTGGGTCGAAGGAATGGTCGGGAAACCAAAAGTTCTCGCCTTCTGAAACGCTCGCGTCAGAGATATAGGTGGCATGGCGAGAATTTTCATCCCTTTTTGCACTGCCATCGGAACGCTGACCTTGCACCGGAACTTTTCTTCGATCACCGTTAATGTCCGAGTGCTGCAGCGGAAACTGATCATCTCCGTCAATACTTACAACAACGTCAGCGTTCCGCACTTCTTCGTCTCGCATTTTATCGCCGGAATACTGAAGCGCTGCAGCTCGGCCTGCCAAGGCTATCACAAGCAGAATCGCAGAAAATTTTCTTGGCCAAAGAATCATGATTTTCGCAGGTTTTCGGCTCGTTAACTTTTCAGGATCAGAGTTTTCGCTCGATTTTTCCAAGCACGAAATGTTCATGCAAAAAAACTACTTCATGGTAATGTAACTCATGGCATCACTCCGACTGATATAAACCAATAACGACGACGATTTTGTCCTCGCTGTATAAACTTCACAAACTATTCCAGAAACACCCACAAAATACCAGCACTGGAATCAATTCATTTTGATCGGCACTTAGAACACAAAACACTCATCATAGCAAACAGCCGGAGATGAAATAGGGTGACCTTTATGATAATTGTTTTAAGCCGAAGATAAACACAATAAAATTACCGAAAACTTTTGCAGAGGATTTCATCTCTGAGAGTTATAAAACCTCCAAGTGGATTTTCAAAGTCAATGTTTTCGTGTTCTGTCTCTATTTTTTCATCACTGATCACACTCGACACGGAGTAAATGAACACTGCATATCGTCTCCAGTTTAGTTTTCTGCAAGAGAAAAAAGAAAAGGCATAAAACGTTCATAAATAAATGAACTGTTAGTACCCTCAACGAGGTTATTATATTGAATAGATGGAATCCCGTCTGCACATCAGAAGCAATCGAACAGGAAAAGAAGCAAGTAACAGAGGTACAGTGTCATTATAGAGTACTGAGTAGTTTAAGCCTTCCTTTCCACAACAAAGGCAATCACAGTGAAGAAGAAAAATAGTAGATACAGTACGTTAATATAGAAATGTGGAATCCATGCATCAGGGTATTCCCACACAGGATCAACGTGCATAGGAACAGCAAGTCGGAAAAGAAGAGGTAGAACGGACTTGAGTAACAACAGTACGAATATGCAAGCCGAAGGAAGCAAAGTGGACACAAAAAACAGACGTCCCGAAAACCTAGTTAATTGCTAAAAAAAAAACCACAGAGTCGTCTTGGGGTTACTGATCCCCATAACATCGGATGGACGAATCTAAACGCGCACGAGAACAATAGGGAAAGAAGATTGTACGAGTATAAAATTAAATGGAAGGCTGCAAAGTGGACACGAAGGAAAACCGTTAGCTAAGGCTTAGGTAACATCTACGGTCCCTCTGGAGCGCGGCATCCCTTTTGGGTCTACCGTTATCGACAAAAATGCTTGCCATAACCCTTAAGTGAAATAAATGAGCTTGCTTTCAGTTTACCGACGACGAAACACAATTTACAATTCCAAGCGTTGGACGACCCTGGTAGCCTAACCCAGACGGGGTGATTGCGAGATATCTCTGCAGGAACGCCTTCTTGCCCACAACGTTCGCTGTCATCCGAGGAGATAATGAACGTAGGTACACGAAAGCAATCCTGAAATCCACGCCTAGTTACAGCTGTACTTAATCCTGCCATACCAGAAACACGGGAAAACCGAAAGAATTTTTTTTTTATACAGAGAGATGAAGCAGCGCGCCGACAGTTCGCTGCTGCTGTCGGCGGCAGAAACCCACCGGCTCTCGTTTTTCTTTGCAGGCACGTCGAGAGTCGATCGGTAGACACTCAAACGGCGCCAAAAGAAAGCGAGGGAATGTTGTGATTCCACAAATGATACGGGCGCCATTTCTGAAGTAAACAAGAAACGAAAGGAGTACATCGAGCTAAAATTTCTCTTTGCTGAAAAGGTTCGAGTAAAACGCTCGCTTGAGGAAATGAACAGAGAATAGAAAAGCCTGTTGGAAGTGTGTAGATTCCAAATAATTTGCTATTCACAAAGAGTACAAAGTAAATGGCAAGCAAGAAATAATAAGGAAATTTTCCCATGGGAATTATTCATGTGCTCTGCACACTTTTGAGAATTTGCTCTTTTATAAACCGTTTTCTTTACCCACAAGCGAAATTCACACTTAAGAAATACATCATTATATTCCTGGTATTACAACAGCACCCACGTCATACGACGTGATCTAAGCAGTCAGATTCGGTTTATTA
The DNA here is from genome assembly GCA_001587735.2 of Parhyale hawaiensis. Lineage (NCBI taxonomy): Eukaryota > Metazoa > Arthropoda > Malacostraca > Amphipoda > Hyalidae > Parhyale > Parhyale hawaiensis. Next base: position 4,915,208 of record LQNS02277999.1, read on the forward strand.
TGTCGCATCTGTATAAGAATGTTTTATTTCGGCATTCCTATGTATACCGGTAAGTCTCAGTCTCAGTTGGCCGAGTGCGCTACTACTGGCAGGAAAAAGGCGGAAATAATAGAAAAAGGCACTCGAGTGGAAGGCCCCCATCGTGCGTCGTCTCCCACACGAGAGACAGCAGAAGTGTCCGGCGGACTAGTTCGGCTATCTCGATCGACAGCCCACCTCGTGGAACAGAAAGAAAAGTATGGAGAACCTACCTAATCTAACAAACTAACCTTCTCAGCAGGAACTGCGGCCAGCTGCAACATCCCCTGCGGAGAAGGCACTCGAGACAGCCCTTGGGTTCGTGAGATAAAAAAAAACAAACACTAAAGTAATCTACGTTACATGTTGAAATGAGTGTAGCTGATACTTTCACGCAGATGACAAGGATAAATTAAACTATGAGCTAACAACCGAGTACTCAACAGTTCAACTTTTTATATAACTTCATTCCCTATTTCCAGGTCTTCTATGCAGAAAAGCAACTAAAGACTCAGCTTTTTATTATTATATTGAGTAGCTCAAGCCTCTGTTTCCGCAACAAAGACGATCTCACAGAGGAAGAAATAAGGGACATACAGTGTGTCATAGAAACGTGTTCCCGTGGACAGAATCAACGCGCATGGGAACAGCAAGCGGAATAGAAGATGACCAGAACATATGATCAGCAGTAGAAGCATGAAAATGGATGAAAGCAAAGTGAACACGAGTGACTGACGTCCCGAAGGAGATTCAGCTGTAGAGATTCGTCACATCAACTTAACCTTAACAGCACTTCAACACGAAACTTAACGTAAGTGGAGAACAGTACTCGAATTGAAAAGATTAAAGTAATTCGGTAATTACCGGAGATGAAATGCGTAATTTAAATATTTGTTCAGGACGTTTCCACTATCCATATTATAATTCTGCTTGAGGCTCTGTCCGTATGTCCATCCCTGTGTCTGTACGTGACGCTTTTCAGTGTAAGGTAGGGGAACTTCAATTTGCAAGAAGCTCTAATTTTCGCTGGAACGAAGTTCAACCATAGCTGTCTTCTTTAGCGCTTCTTGAAAAATTTCAATCACTTTCAAAGCAAAGATATTAAGACCATTTCACTTGTATCTCTTCTACCGATTTTGATTTCTTTCACAACACATTATGTTCGCTTTGCTTGTGGCGCTCGACATTTTTAATAGGGCCAGCCATATACGTAGTTAGGATACGCTGCAGGAGATTGGGAGAAGGATTCAGGTTCAATTTTAGCTGCTACTTCTCGTGGGTTAGGTAGAAAATTCACTGACTGGCTTTGGACATATTTCAACCTTTTTATGCCAGAAACGGATCCGAGGGCATCACAATTGAAGAACAAGTCTTCTTTTCTGTTAAATTTGCACAGGTTCCTTCAGTATTAGATAGGGGCATTATTAGGTATTATGAGAAGATTTGAGCCTCTCTAAAAAAGTACTAAATTTTTCTAAGAGTGGAAAAGAAAGGGACATATAGTATGTTATGTTAGTTATACAGTAGTTAGGAAGTTTAAGCCTCCGTTTCCGAGCAGAACGATATCACAGAGGAAAGAGCCAGGGACATATAGTATGCCAAGAGAAACGGGGAACCCATGCACGAAGGTGTTCCCACCATACAGGATCAACGCGCATGGGCACAGCAAGTCGGGAAAGAAGAGGAAGAACAGATAAAGCATGTGCAAGTAGGAATATGAAATTGGGAAGGAAGCAAAGTGGGCACGAAAGAGACGTTCCGAAGGCCTAGCTAATGGCTAAGGTAACCTACACGGGCCCACTGGGGTTGCCTGCACTGTAAAAAAACATTCAGCGTTTCAACGGCTAGAAACAAGAAAAATGTCTGTAGTTTTCTCCGTTTTATAAATCTACCCATGTGTCCCTCGTTTCGCTGGAAGAGCCTGTACTTCAAATTGATCACAGAAAGAATATTACGTTCCGTTTAATTACGGAGATTAATGCATTGTTTCTGTAGTATCACCGGGAAGTGTCTGTTGATAGGCGTGTTACCGGAAAGTTGTCCTCGTGTCCGTCAGATTCCAGGTCTAGAAGTTCTATGTTAGCGTGTTTATCCAATTTGCTTGAACTTCCCGAGCCATTAACTGTTAGAGCGTTTACAATACCAACTATAGAGAGCACTCTGAGTGCGCATACCTTCGCCAAGCAAGGCAAAAAATAACGAAATATTCAAATTGGTTCTGAAACCATGATTTTCTTTGTATCAACACCAAACTCTATTCATTCGTGCCTTTCAATAGTTATTATCTGTTTCTGCAATTTTTGTGAAGATCCGTTTATAACTTTGCCAAAAAATTGTGTGTTGGATACACATGACTCTCTTTTTACCACTGTGTAAGCAGAGCTTTGATAGCTCGATTGGCGAGGGCGCTGCCTTTAAAGTTTAAAGTGCGTGGTAAAGGTAAAGGTAAAGTCAACTTAGACCACACCCTCACCTGGGAAACCCACATGCACTGGTTTGTGCTGCGGGTATAGGCCCACTGGCCCCAGATAAGTAAGTGTAGTCGCNCGAGCATGCACACACAACTGCCGAGTCAGCACACCAAGATCTGCAAAGAGCTCTTGTGACTCACGGGGAATCGAACGAGCGACACAAGGTGTTAGAGCTGAGAACGGAAGCATGCAGCTACCGTGGCGGCCCAGGCAGCTTGCTTTTGCAAAAAAACCACAAACAACAGAATGAAATTTCACAATCTGTATTCTACCGGGAAGTTGTCTTTCTTTCTGTTACAGAAAAGAATCCGTTTATTGACGGAACGTCTAAATAATTCCTGGTACGATTAAACAGAAAGTTGGAAAGTGTCCGGCGAATGGGCTGCGGGACACTTTCTGTCATGTCACGTAAAAATTTTTACAGTGTGGGACATACAGTATGTCGATAGAAAAACGGGGAACTCATGCAGTAGGGTGTTCCCACACAGGATCAATGCGCATGGGCACAGCAAATCGGAAAGAAGAGGAAGAACAGACAACAGTAAGATCAGGAGTATGAAAGTGGAAGGAAGCAAAGTGGGCACAAAAGACAAGCATCCCGAAGGCCTAACTAATGGCTAAGGTAACCTACACAAACCCCTGGAGGCGCCACTCCTCATAACATAGGATGGACGAACCTAACTAACCTAACCCTATAGCCCTTCCTATGCCCACGGAGGGTAGAGAGGGGCAATTAGGATGATACGGGTCTGCGATTTGACTGAAGAACATTGGTTCTGTTCTGCAGAATTTGAACAGCTTTCAGCTGCATCCATAGTAGCGTCATCGGATGGGTAGGGAGAAACGTTCCCATGGTTCGTAACGGGGGATTCGTTGAAGGCAAGGAGCTTCTATAGAGAAGGAGGGAGCCCTGCGGCCCAAATACAGATTCGACAGTGAGTCAACCAGATCTCTTATGGCTGTGAGATCTCATTGGTGGATGTCACGGGGAGCAGTGAGTTTCACGAGGGAGCAGCAGACAAACCGAGAAACTGATATGCGATTGGTG
>LQNS02277999.1:4918812-4944600 GCA_001587735.2 Parhyale hawaiensis
CAACCAGATCTCTTATGGCTGTGAGATCTCATTGGTGGATGTCACGGGGAGCAGTGAGTTTCACGAGGGAGCAGCAGACAAACCGAGAAACTGATATGCGATTGGTGCATCCGATGACTGGCTGCAGCCATAAGAGACTCTTGAGCTTCAACGAGCTACGCTACTGGCTCCCTCCTTCTCTATACAAGCTCCTTGGTCGAAGGCAATACCTTTGATAGAGATTTTGATCCTGTCGGACATAAGCTACGTCGCATTTTTTATAGCTGAATATTTCTTCTTCGCAGTTTGAGAGGCTCAGCCTTAATTAGTTGGAGTTTTCGTTCCTTTCGTGCGTAATCCATTCAACTTATGCTTCCTTTAGCTGAATCTCTTAGAATCAGTTATAGCTTCACGCCGAGCTGACGCCTTTTTATATTGAATTAGCTGCACTCGTGATAATTTCAGGGTCTGGCGGAGCCTTTCAGGTTGTACTCCTGGAAGTTCTACAGTAATGAACAAATATCAAGTTGTATGGTGATAGACAACGCACTACTGTTTTTGTCCCAGTTCACTTCTGGCCGTGTGGGTCACCATCACCAGCTCCTTTGCTTTTAGAACTATATTCAGCACTGCCTGTGCGCAAGGGAAGTATATATCTGACGTATTGTCCAGTTGTATTGCCTACGTCACTTTTTAATTTAACGTGTACTTTTATTCAACCGAGCTCGACTTCATCTTCCGTATCATGAATACCACCGTACTATATATCTAATTTCCTGCCATCTGTTACTGATAAAGAGCGGAACACACGAAGGAACGTAGGAACAACGCTATTAATATTCTAGACTAGCGGGATCCGTAGAAATTCCACGGTCGGTTAGTTAATGTGTTCACATTTTATAATGAACCAATCCTAACCTACGCTATTATAATTCACTGTAGTTTGACATAATGCAGCTTCTCAACCTAACCTACCGATAAATAGCGCCTGTTCCTTAATCCTAATGAACTACGTCAAAACCTCAAGCGCGCTGCACACGAGAGTCGAAACATGGCAACGTTGCTCCCTATGCTTCCCCTTGCGCTGCTGTGTACGCAGCTTCGACTTGTCTAAAATTATTATCCTCAAAAAACTTTTAACTCCGAGCCGCGGCAGCCATTCCACTACAGCGAGGGCCACGTGTTCACTTCGGACTCTGTCTTTGAATTACTATTAAGTTTCAATTCACAACTGTACATACGTTTTGCAATCGATGTGTTTTAATAGATTCAACCGTTATCTTGCGCACAGAAACATCTGTTCCAAGAACGTGAAGTGCTTCGGTCTTCCAACTCGTAGCAAGTCCATCCCTACTAGTGTGGGCACACTATCGTAATCATTGCTCAGCCACTTAACTTTTCGCTTTGGCCGTCATGCTGCCGTGACTACAACTACTAGAGCTTAAAAGTCACGCTAAAACTATGTGTCATTGCAACTTTAAACTTACTCAAAAGTAGGAGGTACATATTCCCAAAGCTTGGCCATTGCTACAAACTGCCAGAAACGACTCAAACCTTAGATATTCTTTTTAGTGGCATAGCAATGTCCAATCAGATACAGATTTGCCTGGCAATGACACTTTTACGTATAGGCCTAGGCGTGCGCGCGCCCTAAGTCACCCTGTACATGCACAACATACCTAGACACTATATCACTAGTGGATCTCGCAGATATTTTACCAGCGAAATTTTCGCCCCTGTATATCATAATAGAGATATAAAGACATATCATAAGCAAGTACAGCAATCTCACTTTTAGGAGGTACTTTTCTCACTGCTTTTCTTCTATATTTACACGCCTTTGCTATCCTTTGTTTCTCATCGTCTTAAGAAAATATTATTCAGACTTTCATAATTTTAACGTTTCCATTTCTCATCTGTGTAGGTATTTGATGATTTCAATTGTACTGCGGGATCCGCGGCTGCTTTACAGTTGATGTGCAATAGCCTGCCAACATAATACAATACTGAGCCCATTTAAAAAAATAAAAATAAAAAATTGATTTATGTCGCTGAAAGTACGTTTTCTGTTCGTTTACGTCATTTCTCTAAACACTGCACTTGAACTTGAAAAATGCAGTTTAGAATAATGCAGTTGAGAACAGCTTCGTTTGAACCGTAGAATGGCTACGATCGCATTTTCCCATATTTGGATCGGTATGCAACCCCAGCAACGTGAATATTACAAGAAATGAAATTTGGTATCATGTTAGGTATGATACGTGCAAAATGAACTTCATGTCTTTGCTTCGAAACTGACTGAAATTTATTACAAGTGCGAGCTGAAAGAAAACAGCTGTGGTTGAACTTCCTCCAGCGAAAATCAGAGCTTCTTAAAAGTTGAATTTTCCCCTATTATTGCAGAGCGTAACACACGAAGGAACAACGCTATTAATACTATAGATGTACATTGCAGTCAAAACTTGACGCTTGAGGTTCAAATATCGATTGGTATCCAGTTTACGGTTAGCCCTGAGCGTTTCCGGTGAATTCTTTGGACTGAACTATAGTTTCTTATTGCTGCTCAACGTTTGCCCAATTCCAAGCTGATATCTTGCCTTATCTTGCAGGGGGAGATACTTTGCTCTAGCAAAACTCATGGCTGTACAAATTACGTTTCATTAATGGTAGAACAGGCCTGCAGGGATGAGCAACACCTATACTAGGAACCGAAACAATATAAAACTTGACTACAAAATTACTGCCGTCATCTTTGACGGCGGGGTTTTCTGACAGGCGTTATTTACGGGGTAGGTTATAATAGTGCTATGGCTTTGGATTGCTACATTTTAAAACGTGAGAATGTCAACTAAGGCCTTCTCACGGGTCACCCACGGGTTACGTTAGCGTAGACAATATAATGATGTTAGGGTAGACAGACAATATGGAGTTAGAATGTTCGTTAGGGTTGCGTGACGTACACTTACTTATACGGGGTATGTTACGTTAGAAGAGCTGCATTAGGTTAAACTCGGGTAAATTGCAATAGCGTAACGTGGTCTCGTTCATTTTGGAAGGTATAGACTTTATTCAACCGTGGAATTTCCACGGGTCCCATTAGTCTAATCTAATACTAAGAATGACCGTCGTGTGTTTATAAATATATATATGGAAGAATTAGATCACAAGCAAATAAATTATATATATATATTTATTATATGTTCGGTGCCACGCTCTTAACGGAATAGATAGGCAAAATTAGCTCTAGCGGTCTTGGTTTCCGTTCACTGGCTAATAATTAAAACACTCATTTTTGCTGTACAAGTGCAGTATAGGGCGCCCTTTCAATACCCAATCAGACGACCATGCGTCTGGTCCATCCAGCGAGGTGCGGCATTCATCGGTGAGGACAACAATTATAAACATTCATCATTTCATTCCAACATATTTTTCAGCACCTTGAACACACTTTGGTTTTGCATACACATCTACAATATAATAAAGACTAATAAAGACCGATGTGTATTTATCTGTTTGTCCATTTTCTGTCACGCTTTAACAATACAGAGAGGCGGAATTTAGCCCAGGTTGGAGGCTCTGGTTGTCCTCTCAAGTTCAATTGAAAGTGATAGGCGAAAATAGGCCGGGTTGCAGAAGATGGCAAACGTATCTTAAGCAGGGACAGTTGAAATTCCAACAATGAAGACATCGCAGGCTAAGTCTGATTTGTACGAGTATTAGCTTCTNGTATTAGCTTCTCCATACATCGAATCTACGGCAAAGTATAGGGCGACCTTATGTCTGAATGCACTTCTTGCACTGCCGAAGTTGAAATCGTAGCACTGAAGATATCTGAAGCTTCCATTGGCACTCTCATGCTTTTTGATTCGCAGTTTCTTAACACAGATGATTTCGTTGCATGAGCTATTATTCTTCCCACTTTGATGCAATTGTCAACGAAACCGACGAAACATAATTTTTCACGGGCAGTAGACAATTATTTCTTCTAGCTTACTGTTTTCCTCTGACGAAGTAGTTTTCTCTTCATTGGTAAAAATTTGAGCACCTCAAATGAAACAGATATTAGACGTGGAAAGACTGTATCAACGGTATCATTGCTACGGAGCGAAAACATTGTATATAAAAGGCCATTTTATTCAAGTTTGTTGGAGCGTTTTACTCAAGATGTTACTTCTGCCTGTCAATATAGAAGACCTAAGGATGAGAACACGACAAAGGATCAATGAAGAAAATTAAGAAGAAAATAAGAGAAGAGGAGATTCCGCACCGGCCTAGAGGCATTAGGCAAACGAGTCGATTATTGCGTGAACTTTTTCACGCACGGGCCCAATATTTAGAATATTCTTGCGGTAGGATAACGAAACTGATCTCAGCTTTAGTGTGTGTATATAAACTCCCGACAAAAAGTTTAAGACCACTTGAACATGTAAAAAAATAACGTTTTACTGATAAATTCACAAACTCTGACTAAGGATCGGTATTTCCTAAAGGGAAAAGGAGAGAAAGACGAAACACACCTGCTGTAATAATTAAGAAATGTACCTTTTTTTCAAATGAGTTTTTCAGACGATCAAAATAATAAGACCAGGGTAACAAATGCTTAGTTCTAGAGTTATTTCCGGCATTTTTGATTAGGTACAAGCTTGCACTGCTTGTGTGAAGGTGTCACTATGGCGAAAGCAAGCAAACTCTCCGAATTAGAACGTGGTCGAATTGTTGAACTGCATAAACAAGGTTTGTCGCAGCGTGCAATCGCAGCTGAGATCCACCGCAGTAAAACTGTGATTTGCAACTTCCTTAAGGACCCTGAGAGTTATGGTACAACATCATCTATTGGTAGACCGACAAAAACTTCCCCTGCAATATGAGAATTAAACAGATTGTTTCTCAAGACAGAGGACGGTTTCCAAGCACATCAAGGCGCTCGCTGATGTTGATAGCAGTTCAATAACGATCAGATGACACGACAAACGAGACAAGAACAAAAAGCGTCTCAAAGGTCCTCGGTTGTTTCCGCGCCACAAAGTGGCCCGTGTACAATTTGCTTGAGAGAATGAAACATTGGACATGGAAAAGTGGTCTGAAGTTTTGTTTTCTACCGAAAAAAGTTCAATCTGGATAGCAATATTGTTCCAACGGTACTGGCATGGTAAAGATGCCTCCCGAAATGTAATCCAAGCGTCAAAGCGGTGGCTCCGTTATGGTACAGGGTGCCTTTTGCTACATGGGAGCAATGAAGCTTCAGGAGGCGCAGGGTCGTCCAACAGCTGCTGGTTATGTCGGCATGTTACAAAGATCATTTTTGACGACGGAGGGCCCTTGTTTGTGTGATGAAGAATGGTTTTCCAGCATGATAATGTAGCAGTCTACACTGCCGCCAGACTATGACCTTCTTTTAAGAAAATGGGGTCCCTGTTTTACGTCATCCAGCATGTTCGCCAGACTTAAACCCATTGGAAAATCTTTGGGAATGGATGGCAAGAGATGTTTACAGCAAATAGTAAATAATTTGTGACAGTAAACGAACTTCGTGATGCCATCTTTAGGAGCTGGGACAACATTCCTCCAGCCATAATGGAAATCCTCATTTGTAGTATGCCACACAGAATCTTTGAAGTTATGAACACGAATAAGGGCAGTACTCATTACTATGAGTTCAAACTCTGCTCACCCCAACGTCCTTGTCGAAAGGTTACCTACGATTTCTGTTTGTGGTCTTACAATTTTGATCTACTGAAAAACTCATTATTCCACAAAAACATACATTTCTTAATCAAATGTTACAGCAGGGCTTTTACCTTTAGGAATTGCTGATCCTTAGTCGAAGGATCACATTTCATGTGGTCGATGATTTACAAGCATGAAGATTTAAAAATGACCCTGTGTCTTGACCACAAGCTATCAAAGATCGAATGGTAACTGCCGTAATTTTATTGCCAATATGAATGCATGTTGCGAAAACATTGTAAACAGATATTGGGCCAATGTTTGGCAGATGTTGCGCCAATATTGTAAACCGATGTTGCGCAAATACTGCACCAGGATATCGGAAAAAATATTGTGAACTTTGTGTAAACATAAGAAGACTTGTGTTGTACTGTTAGTGTGAATGGACGTCGTGCTAGAATCGTTAAAGGATACGGTATATTAATAATACTACTAATTCATCCAAAGAAGAATATGAAGCATGAAGGACGTCTTCTGAGCCACCACACTGGAGTTGAACCTCGCAGAGACATGGATGGACCAGTTAACAAAGTCCATGGGTTGACGTCTGGATTGAAGCAAGCCATATAAATTTTGTCCCATTTAGCTACCACTGAAATGATTTTAGACGCTACAGCGCTAGGTTTAATTCGACGTGTGGGGCAAAGCACCGTTTCGTGTGAATTGGCCTACATTTAATAATATTTTAATAATAAAGGGTACACTTTTTCCGTCAACATTTTGATGCAAACTTAAATCCTCGTCTTGACATCATTCTCGACGAAGTCCTCTGAAAAGATGGATCCACCAGATGCCTCTACGACTCCTCATCAATGCAGCTGATTTCATCGAGCAAAAATAGTGAGAGACCTTAAGGCAAAACCCACACATCACCTGTTTGCAGTCCATTATTTTGCCTGTTTGAGCAACCGTCTCCACAGCGAAGATCTCGTCTGACCATATGAAGGCTTCGGTCGACGGCTTTCATGCTACTCACTATAGGCATTTTCAACTATGGCCAAGACCGAGTGAGATCACGTTGAAATAGGATTGCTATTAAACATCAACAGTGTGCACGTCACCCATTTTCTACTGAATTGTTTGCACAACAATTAGGCTTGACTAGGCAAGCAGGCTCGTATGAACAACACACGGGACGGTCTTGAAGCAAGCAAAAGTGAACAGCTACCATATACCTTACCGTTGATACCTTTGATGATACTTCGGACGAGGTCCAGGAGGCGTTATGCATGCCATCCATCTTATGCAGAGGTGATGCTGCAGTCCGTGACCAGCGGGATGGCTAACAGCGAGTTATCCCCATAGTTCACGTAGCCGCATACAGCAGATGTATCTGGCACTGGTAACGCTAGTAGTAGTAAAGCGAGCTAAACCTCTGTACAAAATTTCAATATCACACTTCAGCTATATTTTGAATAAAAATAATTATTGTCCCGTGGAAAAATAGTTGAGGAACGCCTGGGCACTCTTCTCTATAGACCTTTTATCCGTCTAACGGACCGTGACGGTCATGTTTTAAACTGCGCTACTCCTATGAAGTCTGATATTTAACCCACTACTATTACACAGGCTGTGCTGCCTTGCTAAAAGGGTTGCCTCTTCTATAGGATTACTATAGGAGAAAGAACCTTCAGTGCAACAACGCAGCCTGCGTAAGATGAAGTTAATGATGTCGACGGCAACTGGGTAATAAACACGCCTAGTTACCGCAGAGTAGACTTCGAGGGATAAGAAGGACAGATAAGACAGCACTGAATATCCAGAAGAATTGAGAATAAACCACTGAGCATCACCGTAGGTACGAACAGTCAAGTCTTGCCTAGATAAGAGGAAGGACGGAACAATGAAATCAGCAGTAGTACAAATACGAAACTGATCAAGACCCGTACCCTTTACGTTTGAACACACTGCGTGCACGAAAAGTTCCCCCCTGGGTGGGGCGCAACGCTCCACAACAACGAACGGAACCGTACATTGGTCACAGCAAAAATCTGATGACGCCTGAAGGGCAGGCACTTCTTGGCCAAAGTCAAGTCCTAACGTGACGATATAATCTACAACAAGAGTTGTAATGAACATAAGAATAAATAAATACAAGTTGCCCGTAACGTACAACACGACTTGGTCTATTTACAGCAAGTACACAACACGGCTCGCCCGATCGCCCCGTAATGGCTACAACATAAGAACTAAAGCCATTTGGGGCAAAGCCGCTCACGGCGCTACCAGTGCAGCATGGCGCAGTTTGCCTCCGGAGACAAAAGACTAAGTTAAGACACGGCGCCTTCAATTGCAACGGAAATCCAGGCACGCCCGGGCAATAAAGGCGTCCTTCCTACGACTGTGTGTCGTCAAGGAACTGACTGAACGTTAGGTAAAGGCGTGTTTCTTCTTATCTCCAGTGAACGGACTGACGTTAGGTAAAAACGTGTTTCTTCTTATCTCCAGTGAACGGACTGACGTTAGGTAAAAACGTGTTTCTTCTTATCTCCAGTGAACGGACTGAATGTTGGGTAAAGGAGTATTTCTTATCTGCGGAGAACGGACTGAATGTTAGCTTAATGAGCGTTTCTTCCAATATTCAGTGAAAGGACTAAACGTTAAGTGAAGGCGTGTTTCCTCTTACCTCTTGAATGAACGGACTGAACGGTAGGTAAAATGTGTTTCTTCCTCTCTTCAGTAAACGAAGGGAAAGTTGCACTGAGCTTATTACTTTATATTGTACTCTACAATACACTGAGGCCCCTTTTCAAAGAGCGGCCTAAGCGTTTTGTGAATGTGCGTTTCAGCTCTCCCTCAGTCACTGGACGCAATGTGACGTCTTAATGGTCTATGAACATTGTGCATATGATTCTAGTTACCAGACAGAATACCTTTCAGAATTCCATACTTTAGTTCGTATATACCAGACACGCTATCCGTTCTCTTATTTCTTTGCCAGTTTTCCGTGTGTTTCACTTCAGCCAGCCTCTCATTTTCAACTTTCATGCGGTGACCAATGGACAGTGTAGAATATAAATACATACCCTCCACCATACAAGTTAGCAACTGGGTTTCAACAGTGTTAAACTTGCGCCTACCCTCCGTCCAATGAACGAACCGAACGATAAGTAAACCAAGTGTCCGTTTTCTTCAATAACGTACTAGTGTTTGGCAAAACCATATTCCTGTCTTTTAAGAGCGCTGCAAATGTTAGGCAAAGGTATAGGTACATCCGTCAGCCTCCAATAACGGCCTGAACGGAAGGCAATGCCACGATTTCACTTTTCTTTTTTTTTTTGTTTTTTTTTTTTTGGGGGGGGGAACACACATAATCTTAATTAAACTCTGGCTCTATCTTCTCCTTCAAGAGTTAGCTACTCGAAAGTTAAAGCAGCAGAGCAGGTCATGGCGTAGGGATATCCACAAATAATTAACTTATCCTACCCTACAGTATTAGCCATAGACCAATGGTTGTCGATCTTCTCTATGCCTGGCACCCCTAGAAAAAACTTACTGTGTTCTCATGGTCCCTTACAAATAACTCATATGATGATCATATTAAAATTACACTTAAGATTAGAAATTTATTGGGTTAAACTATAAATGAAGTGCATATCCAAAATTTCGCAGCAGTTCCGCGTCGCTAGGAGTTTGACTCCTCCACCCTTAGCAACCTTTACGCTATACGAACATAATTGCTGTTCTAAGCCTCTGAAGCAGTGTTTTCCATTAGGGGTGCATTTGAACCTACGCACCCCCAGTGGTTCATGCACGGACCCCCTACTGGTTCATGGCGTTTAAAGCTTCTGTGGCAATATTACATTGATTTTATCCCACATATGATAAAAATTACAGAATATTTTAAGGTTATAGGAGGAAATATATAAGTTTCAATAGCTTATAATAATATTATTTAACACCAATTCGTTGAAACTGAAAAATTTCAACAATGGCATAGTTATCCCTAAATGCTTTTGCTCGGTCACAAAAACTTAGCTTTTTTTTCAAAAACGGCGAGAACAGCATATGCGAATCATTATCCAATGCGAATAGTCATTTAGGGCGAGTCAAATAAATTCAAAAGAGTTGAAGGTAAAAACTCGCTGTATGTGAATAATGAGCTGAGCTGGGATGTCACGTGACTGTGACATGGGTTATTATATGTTTGATGTATGCCGTTATGCCTATGCCGTTCTATATTAACTGAAAAGCAATAGCCCGGAAACCATTGACATCCACAATACTCATTCAGCACGTAATATTCACGGTATACCAAGTTGATGGCATTTTAATGGCGGGGGTCCGTGTGCTTCAGGACGATTTCACAGAGGGACCGTAAAAAACTGAACTTTAGGAAACACTGCTCTAAAGCTAAGGGGATCCATACATTATACGGGGATGTCCTATAAAGCAAGCATGTATAATACCGAGGAATTAAGGAGAACGAAACGAAAAAAGGTAATAATTAGAACGCCTCTAAGTGTAAGACCATCACCCGCGGTAGGGGCAAATTCAACGAAGTCATTTTGATGGCCAACTAGGCCTAGTTTTTGGCATGGGTCATGCAGAGGTCAATCCACCAAACTCCCTGCAAATAATTATGAACATTGCTCAACTCCTTCGACCACTTATTGGGTGGACAGACATATCTGCAAATATATATATTTACACTTAAATCTTCAACGAAAACATTATCACCTCTCTTACTTCGTTCGCGGGTGATAACAAGTACATTTATTACCATATAGAGCTACATTATTTCAAGCTTCCCCATCTCCTGCAAAGCTGTTCCAGAAGAGGAGGAAGAACGGGCATATACATAGGCTAGTGTGTCGACAGAACTGTGGAACCCATGCACGAAGGTGTTCTATCACTCGATCAAAGCGGCAAGTTGGGAAGAAAAGAAATAACATTTAAACGCATATCAATAGCAGACGTGTGAAACTAGAAAGAACTAAAATAACGCGAAAGAAGGAATTTACGAAAGCTTAACTTTGGCTGAAGTAACATAAGTCTAGTGGAGTGGGACTCCCAAAACTAAATACCACTAAAACAATTGCGCCAACAGTAAGAAAAAGCGCGGAAACAAAAACGTCCCGAGAGACACGTCAGCTAGGGAAATAATGCAATTAATTCAAAGTAAACAATTGCCGTGCATTGTTATTTTAAATTATTCTTAGGGAATTGATCAGCATCGAAGGGGCACACGTTCACTGGTCCTTGTCTCGGATGCTGTCAGCGAACTAAGCAATCACCTTTCAAGCTAAGTTGTTTACTGCTCAATTAATTCTTATGATGTTCCCTACACTAGTCACTTATGTCTGTAGGACGTATAAAAAGTTAGAGACTGTAAACCAATAGATAAGCCGTGGGACGCATAATAACGGGATCGAAATGCACATAATCTTCCCTTTGTTAAGTTCTGTCCTAAACAGGGTAATCTGCGTTTATTGAGAAAAAGCACTAAATTGGAGAGCAGATATGACGTCTTCGGTAGCATATTGGATTTGACCTCAAGAGTTACCTCACAGGTCACACTAGCCCTAAATTGGCAGTAAAAAAATTAAATTCCCGACGTAAGTGGTTAATTTAAAGCCGCGATTCATTCTTCCTTGGCTACATAGATGGATGGATGGTCACACGCTACGCTACCCAAGGTACGAAACCACTAAGTAATTTGTTGCGAGTTCATATATTGTTAGGCCTGCGGCGCTAGTAACCCAACCCACTATATTAATAATAATATATTGTTAGGCAATGTATCAAGCAAAATAGCTACTTAATCTCATCTTATCCTAAAGCAATCTCGGGTTAGTATGACACGGACTCGACCCTGCAATGCATATGGGGGAACTTTTATTTTTTATAAGAGCATGCTCAATAATTACAAAATACAATACCCCTGCAACGAGCGGTTAAGAAACGCTCCCGTAAGTATAATCCACCGCGCGATTAATGAGCAGCCCTTTACCGTCTACTCTAGCTATTTAGGGCCAATACAAGTAGTATATATTCCTACGAAATGCGATGTTGAATTCAGATACTAAAGCGTCCAGTCCCAACATCCATTTTATTGTTGATCCTGTGAAGCTGCCTAAACTGGAGTGATATTGGTTATGCTCAAAAACGAAATTGTTAGCGCATTCATAACTCATCATAGGAATTTTTTTTTCATGGTCCTTAATTAACTTTTGGATGTTAAATTGGTGACAAAATGCGTCGTTCTCAAACTCAGCGAATTGCGACATTGGTCTAAGCCATGCAAATTATTTTTTATTTTTCTTTTTTAGCTAATGAACGACACGCGAGGCTGTCGGCGGCCGCGGGTTTATTTCTTTCAAAGAGGAATGTGCGCCAGTCATTTTAATTATTTCTAATTTCCATAATGTGGAGTGGCAAATATAATTATGACAGGGATATGAGGCGCTGTAGCAGGGTAGATTATTTGTTCTGATACCAACATAAGCTTCGTTTAGAAGCTCATGGTTACGCAGTCTGAGACCAATGCAGCAACAACTAGAATAGTTTACGCTCCCATAGCAACGTTAAGGTTTGTTTAAGCCTCTCGAGCAGTAACTAATTTAATGTCTTCCTAGCAACGATTTGCTTAGTTCATAAGTGCTAAGCGACGACTATAGTTACTTTACGCCTATCTAGCAACAATAAAGTTAACTTATACCCCCCTACCAGTGACCAGGTTAGCTTAAGACTCCCTAGCAACGACAAAAAATTTTTTCTAATCTTTCCCTACTTTCATTATGTTTTCTCGTAGGTATACCACTATGTAAGTAAGCATCATAGGCTATTAGATTAACCATTCAGTGACGGGTTAAGGCTAATTTAGTAACGATTAGGTTAGTTAATGCCTCTTAACGAAGACTAGGCGAGCTCAAATCTCCCTAAGGTCGACTAATTGTTAGACTGCAAGTAATTTTAAACATCCTCAGTCACCGTTAAATAAAAGAATTATGTACGTTAGTCTCAGCATCCATGGGAACCGCAACGGCATTTGCGGCGAGGCAAAGGGAAAGGACGTATATTAGGTTAGACACTAAAGCCGCGTCTACGCAATCCATCACTTCATCAATCACTAACACAAGCATCGACAAGCAAAAACACAAACACTTCCCTCCTTAGTCCCAACGGTAGCCACGAACACCTCATGGTCACCATACGTAAATTCAGCATTCCATAACTATTAATCGATACTCCACCCTCACTTTATCGTAGAGACATTTAATACAGTTGTAGATGCTGGCTGGCGGGAAAAACTATTTATACTGACGGAAAGTATAGCTAAAAATTCACTCACTGGCATCCCCTCACATTCGAAGATGCAGACGATAGAATAATAATTTCTCATTTTTATTTGTTATTTTCTTTAATTTCTATTGCAATTCACACTGAGTACATCCGTTTCTTCCATTAAAACATAAATCGTGCTCCATTGTAACTCTTAATAATTAAAAGCAGAAGAAACAGATGTAACTAGAAGAATATGCTACAGTTATTAGAAATTGGCAACATGTAGTCGCCAAATGCTTCTTGCTGTGTAAATGATCGAATTAAACAAAAATCGCTAAGTGGGTTAATTTAGATAAAAAATTATGCTTTGACTACTAAATAATGTAATGAAGCCACATACATATATTCACATAGCGAAATATAATTGTCGAACTTTTTGTTTGACAAGCTCCCGAATGTTCGTGTTAAAGTTTTCCAGCAGCGATGGACAACAAAAATCACAAACTTCGAAGGCTCGCGGCGCGTGTTTGTCAATCAAAATCGTTCCGCGAACACAAACTTCGACGAAAAGATAGATCGTGTAGACGCGGCGTAAGTTCTTAGCGGTTTTAACATTTCAAGATGTTAAAAAAAAGGCATGAACTTAGTTTCCAACCTAATACAACAGCTCTTATCTAATACAAGAGCTCCAACCACGAAATACCGCGCATGGTAGCCGCAGCTCGGAAAGAACAGTATTGGACACAGAATGGACAACCCTAAGCAACATAACCCACTCCCACCAACTGCCCCTTGACGGACAATAAAAACGAAATTAAACCCGAAATAGAAGGATGGCAATTGCTACAACAATTTCTCTATACAGCTCGCAGTAGCGGAACGAAAGCGGGGCTGTATGAGCGACGGTGCAGGGCTTTAGTGCCGCGAGTCGCGATCGTTCAGAGTTCAGTCCCTTAACTCCCTTTCAGACTCGTGTCGTGAAAGGTTATGCTGTGGTGCAGGCTGTAGATTTTTGAGGGGCATCTAGTTTAACCTTGACTGTAAACGACAAAGCGTAAGCTCTTCATACAGTCACGGTAAAGCTCAGCACAATCTGCTAAAGCACTATACTATCTACACGGGGCAAACTTTATTTCTTCAAACATACAATTATTAAGCTGGAAGCAACGTGGCGTTTTGATTCGCGAACCTGGCGACCTGTGCGGACTCTTAGGAGAATTATTACGGCCCTAGTGCACTGCCCCTGATGCTCGAGACTCTGCGACCCGGATGCTTGCGACTCTGCAGCCCTGGTGCTTCAAGCCCCGCGGCTCTGGTGCTTCACCCTGCGGCCTTGGATCATGCGACTCTGCAGCCCTGGTGCTTCAGGCCCTCCGGCCCTGGTGCTTGCGACTCTGCAGCCCTAATGCTTGTGACTCTGCAGCCCTGGTGCTCGAGATCCTGCAGCCCTGGTGCTCGAGACCCTGCAGCCCTGGTGCTCGAGACTATGCGGCCCTAGTGCTCAAGACTCTCCGGCCTTAGTGCTCGAGACTCTGATGTCCTGATGCTCGAGACCCTGCGGCCCTGGTGCTCGAGACCCTGCGGCCCTGGTGCTCGAGACCCTGCGGCCCTGGTGCTCGAGACCCTGCGGCCCTGGTGCTCGAGACCCTGCGGCCCTTGTGCTCGAGACCCTCCGGCCCTGGTGCTTGCGACTCTGCAGCCCTAGTGCTTGTGACTCTGCAGCCCTGGTGCTCGAGATCCTGCAGCCTTGGTGCTCGAGACCCTGCAGCCCTGGTGCTCGAGACTATGCGGCCCTAGTGCTCAAGACTCTCCGGCCTTGGTGCTCGAGACTCTGATGTCCTGATGCTCGAGACCCTGCGGCCCTGGTGCTCGAGACCCTGCGGCCCTGGTGCTCGAGACTCTGCGGCCCTGGTGCTCGAGACCCTGCGGCCCTTGTGCTCGAGACCCTGCGGCCCTTGTGCTCGAGACACTGCGACCTTGGTACTCGAGACTATGCGGCCCTAGTGCTCAAGACTCTCCGGCCCTGGTGCTCGAGACTCTCCGGCCCTGGTGCTCGAGACTCTGATGTCCTGGTGCTCGAGACCCTGCGGCCCTGGTGCTCGAGACCCTGCGGCCCTGGTGCTCGAGACTCTGCGGCCCTAGTGCTCTAGACTGCGGCCCTGGCGCTCTAGACTCTGCACCCCTAGTGCTTGAGACCCTGCGGCCCTGGTGCTCGAGACCCTGCGGCCCTGGTGTTCAAGACCCTGCGGCCCTGGTGTTCAAGACCCTGCGGCCCTGGTGTTTGAGACCCTGCGGCCCTGGTGTTTGAGACCCTGCGGCCCTGGTGCTCGAGTCTGTGCTACGATGCGGCGTTTTCACTAAACAAAAAAATTCTAATTATCAGACACGGGACTTCCGCAGGAGTCTGCAGTAACGACGAAGGTCTGTAACTAAAAAGTAGCACATAAGTCATGGCCAAATATTTCAGGCCAGAATGAGGTAGCAAGACGGCAACTCAGGAACCCGCTCAGTCACAGCACATTGGAGTAAACCCACTTTCTCTAAAAAACAAAATACCGTGCTTAATCCATCAAGACTTACTGTCTCCATTTCTGGACGGCACTGATGGTGCTACTTCAAAGAGAAATCGAACAAGCGTTTCACTTTATGCATTGATAGAATGACGCACTAAACTGAAGTAGGTATCTCGTTTATTTTTTGAGAATAGTGCGATTTCCAACGAACTATCTTCTGCTGTCTTACGTTAGGCAGAGGAAACTACTACCACTAATGTTTGTTAAGATGCATAAACAGGTATGGTGTTGAAGGTTATTAAATTAAATTAAATCTGATCCATGGGGCACAGAAACGGCTAGTCTGCTTCAGTTCCAGCAAAAAAAATATATCAAACGTTATTTATTGTAGAATAATTTAATTCAAAATTTCTCGCAGTATCGTTCGAAATGCTCAGAAAAGCGTAAAATAGCCCTTAGGGTTTACGCGCGCAGCAGAGGCGATCATATTAGCAATATTTCTAGGTAGGCTTATAAGAGAAACTCCGCAGCGGTGACGTCAGTTGCTATGCAGCGGCTCTTGACGAGCAATAATTAATTTCTTAATTAGTAAGTCAAATAGCCCAGCTAATTAACAAGGAGCGAGTCTACATGTTGAGCAAAAAAAAAGTCAATCAGTAACTGCAAATAAGAGACATTTGTCAGGGCTTTGGAAGAAAACAAAATTAGCTAGGCCGAAGTAAAATTTGTTTTCAATGAGCAGGTGCAAAATTCCACTCGATTTGGGTAAAAACAAACCTGCAAGTACAAATGAACAACCAACTTCATTTTTTTTAATTTCGAAGCACAATTGACAGAAACTTGCACCTCCGCAAGAGATACCTCAAGATTATTTCAGCTTCAAGTCATACGTTTACGATGCTTTTATCGCCTTGCAAATGCTCTCATTTCTGCGGACACAAGTGTAACACTGTTACACTGTTGCTAACTATGGTTGAAAGAAAGTTAAAATCGAATTGCAGCGTCAGCGTTTCTGACATTCATAGTTCACTGCAAGAGCACCGCCCTAACAAACAATGTTGAAGGTCGGAGGGAACTCTCTGACGTCATATCTCTGACAATTTCTGGTCGACTGTAGCCTTGCATTCCTCTGCAGCCTAGTAGACATTTGTATGCAGCACAAACCAGTGCATGCGGACTTCCAACTGAGGTGTGCGGTTAAATTTTAACTGTCGAAGAGCGATTGATTGTAATGAGCTAAGACGTCACACTCAGCTTGTATTTGGTAACGTCAGAGTGCACTATCTTTGTACTTGACGCTAAGTAACGAATAGCTAACCAACAATGAGCTTTTACAACGCCAACCTTGTGGTTAGGAAGGCAAGGACTGGTTCTCCTAATGTTCAAAATACGTTAAAACACTCAGATACAGTATACTAGACGAACCAGTCCTTGCCTTCCTAACCACAAGGTTCTCGGGGTAAGAGCTCATTGTGGAAGGACTTCTGTACTAAGGGTGGTGATCGGTGGCGGTGGATGGCAGAATCTAAGCGCGCGTTTACAATCGAGAAGAGAGAGGAAATGCCCCGTGGAGTTATCCAAGATAGTTAAATACTGGGAGTTAGTCCCGTAGATTTGTTTGAAAATGTCGTTCTTTGGTGCGGATTTTGAACCATGTCGTTTTATCGGAATTATAAGAATATATATAAATAAAGTGGTGACAATAATGATAGCACAATTCACAATTTGTCGATAACTTAAAAAATACTACGCCATATCATGTGAAATTTTGACATAAAAACCTTATTTCAACTAGTTACCTATTCCTAATCATAGTTTTCCTATAAACTATTTGATTAAACTTTTATGATGAAAAGTATAAATTTGTGTTGGAATTTGGGTGGAAATAAAAATAGCACAACTTGAAGAAAATTACATTTCCGCGTTACTACATCCAGATTAGAGAAGAAGAACATCAAAACAAACCGGCGTCGTCATATTGGACAGTTGCTCCCCACCTTGTAACCTCTATATTTGGAAATTAACCCATTTCTTAGCATGGGAAGACAGTGTGGGTTATCTGAAAAGGAAAAGGGTCAAATAAGCGCANCAAATAAGCGCATTAAATGAAGAAGGATACACTACATCTGAGATTTCTAGGAAGGTTAGCAGATCTAGAAAGGTGGTAACTAACTTTTTGAAGAACCCAGAAGAATACGGAAAAAAAAAGTCTCCTGGCCGCCCTTCAAAATTAAGCCCTACAGCCCGCCGCCGACTTCTCCGTGAGGCGTCTCAGACAAGAGAGGGGTCAAAAAGCGTGCAAACATCCCTGTAATTAAATGTTACACCGAGAAGAGTGCGACAGATCCTGGGTTCATCTAAGAACTTCAGTTATAAGAAGAGAAAAACTGCACCAGCACTCACGAAAGCACACAAGGAAAAACGCGAAGAATGGGTACGAGAAAAAGTGCATTGGAACCATAAAAATTATGCTAATGTTATTTTTTCCGATGAAAAAAGTTTAACCTAGACGGACCTGACTGTTTTCAATACTACTGGCATGATCTTAGAAAGGAGGACAAAATTTTCAGCAAACGACCTTTCGGTGGCGGATCCCTAATGATCTGGGGAACATTCTCCATCATGGGCAAGGCAAATTTGATGATGATGGAAGGTAGACAGAATGCTCAGAAGTACACAGAGGTCTTAGAAACTAGTCTTCTCCCATTTCAAACTGATAAACATCAACAAGAAGCGGTGTTCCAGCAAGATAATGCCGCCATTCAAACAGCGAGGTTGACCACAAATTGGCTTAACGCCCATAATATCGCCACTTTAGCTTGGCCTGCTAAGTCACCCGATCTAAACCCAATTGAGAACCTTTGGGGGATACTCTCACGGCATGTTTACGCCAATGGGAGACAATTTCAGGGTAAAGAAAGCTTGTGGCAGACCATAAATGAATGCTGGGAGGCCATCCCTGGAGAAATACTCGCTAATTTAAGTAATTCTATGAATAACCGATGTATACAGGTGTTGCAATCAAAAGGCAACGCTTGTAAATGTTAAGAATTATGATTTTTTGCTTTCATTGTTTTCTAAAATACAATTTTTCCATATGTGCTATCTTTATTTCCACCCGATTCGCACCCACAAACTATTATTTTCGAGGTAAAATTTTGAAACGACAACGAATACAATAATGATTATAAGGTACCGGTAACTAGTCAAAGTAACATTATTCAGTTAAAAGTTCAACTATATTGATGCAGTATTTTTAAACTTATTACAAAATTTCAAAATGTGCTATCATTATTGCCACCACTTTGCAAACGAAAACATTATAACCTCTCTCTCATTTCATTTGCGGGTGATAATCAACACCAAAATTTGGTCATTTGTTCTTTGCAGCATTCCTAACAGCTGCCGCAAATTCCATGAAAATCCACAAAAACTTGTCGGATATGTTGCCGAGAAAAAAAAAACATAAAAAACGGTTGAACGAATCTTCGTCAAAAGTTCATCATCTGCTCCACCTGTAAATCTAATGACGATCCGTTCATAACCTTTTAAGTTGTACTGCAGACAGAGAAACGGACAAACAAACCAACAAAACATAGTTTCACTGGTGGAAGTAAACATGCATCATTAGTGCATTGACAGCCTTCACTGCATAGTGCACACAGGCTCTATGAACTGCCAGTGCCATTAATGCTATCACTGAAGGCAGCGCATGGATGTTTTGAAATGGTCATCCGCGATTCTACAATCGCGAGCTATCAAAAATTAAACCCTGAATTTTCATTAGCTTGAATCAATTCCGCGATTGCGAATTGTTTTTTTTTTTTTTTAATTAATGATTCAGCGAACCAAAATTTGGTCTGGAAAACTCGTGTCCAGTCAGCTGATTTCTTACCTGCCACGTTTGCCGCTGGCCGCCTACGGGCTGATCAGACCCTATAAATGTCAAATTTTATCTTAAGTGCGAAACTTGCTTCACATGACCGACATGTACCTAGTCAATTAAAAAAATTCATTTCCTGAATTTCGAAACTCGAGCGTTTACTTTCAGTTTGAACTGTAATTTAGAATGCCAGTAACAAGATGGAGGCACACCAGAGGCCTGTAGCAATCAGGCCTTCGGTGTCACCAGTATTACCCCGACCCCAACCTCTAATGCGACACAACTAGGTAGGGTAACACCGGGTGATACCGACGGCAATCTTAGAAAAATTGTAGGGCTAAGAGCTGGGTAACGCTGCTTTTGTTTGTATACATTGTGATCAATTGATGCTCGAAAATTAAGAAAATAATCCCTGACTGCCAAATATTTGTTAAATTTTAAATTTCATAGCAGTTTGCAGATTTTTCTCAACTTTTTTCCTAAACTAAAGCAAAAGTAAAATTCCGAGCATTCCGAAGATTTCACTACACCGTCTGGCGGCGATAAGGTCGCATTCCATCAGCCACTAAACTGGTAACACTGAGAGGATAACAGTACTGCGGCGTCTGATTGCAACACGCCTCAAGCACATCATGTGCCCCAAGCTACCGCCATTTTTACCGCCTGCTTCGCAAGAAACAAACTCCAGCCCACAACGCAGTACTAAGAAACTAACTAGGCACATAACCACTAGCAGTTGAACGAAATAAACAGCTCACATTTTCGTGCGCACGTAGGCAACTGGCGGTGGCCACCCCAACCCTTTGTTGGTTGACAGACTTCCGCTGTCCCCTCAGTATCGGCAAGAGTGACCTTATGGACCGTAATACACGGCGGAAAGAGTAGTACCAAATATTTTGCGTGACAACAGCAAAGATAGGAGCTCAGGTTAAAGTTAGCTTTAATGATTGAGTTATGAATAATTTTTACGGGACAATCAACAGCGTGTTGAGTGCTTGCTCCCTCCATATTTTGGCAATGAGGATATATTCTATCCAAGAAAGTAGTGTGCGTATGTATATTTAAATTTTTCGTCCACTGTCCAATCAATTAATACTTAACAGTAACACTTAAGGGGGATAATGGCTTAGTAATCCATTATTTCTTTACAAAAAACATCACTGGCGACTACCGATTGTGGAATCGCAGAATTTTGATAAAAACCCCAGGAACTTTTCAGCGATAGCACGAATCTAAATTTTAGTGATGGGGCGAATATCCGCATCCGCAAAACATCCGCACCTTTTCTTTGTATCCACATCTGCATCCGCAGATGCTAACATGATAACATCCGCAATTGCATCTCATCCGCGGATGTCCGAATTGTAAAATCCGCAGGAGAGGAGGCGCGGATGCACAGGTTTATCACTATGCACTAAGCTCATCCATAGTGCTGAAAACTGCAAATTCTCATTTATGTTTAAATGTGTGCAAGCGCTGTCCCTGTCAATAAAGCACCATCTAAGTCCCCCCCCCCCCAAGTGTTGTATAAACTGCCGTCGTGATAGTGTGTGTGTTTGTGGTGGGGCGAATATTCGCATCCGCAGTAACGGAACATCCGCACCTTTTTGACATCCGCATCTGCATCCGCGGATGTCGAGATGGCAACATCCGCACTTGCATCCGCATCCGCGGATATTAAAAAAATAACATCCGACCGATCACTATTAAATTTTCGATTGCGAAATAGTGACAGCGGACCACTTGTTTTTACGACAGTGTGCCAAGCGCCGGTAGGAGGATAGATCTTTCAGCTTAACTTAAACATGAAAGGAAATTGTTCAAGTTATCGCACAAATACTCGTCATTTTTCAAATGTAAGTTCTTTCAAGGCGAAATTTGATAACTTCACTAATCTACACCAAATAGGTAGGCATAGGCCTACTTCCTAATTGATAAATTACATAATTATAGGTATCACAGTATAGGCTAGTTTTAGGTTTTCAAGAGAAAATAAACAGTACTTTTCGCAATATATCAACATTGTAACTGATTGGGGCAGGTGCACACTAACGCAAAACTTGCCCACTCACTCAATTTCTCTCGTTGGGGTCACTTTGGCGTGACTACATCTTGCGGTGTTAGAACGTCACGCTATAAAACTATACGTCATGGCACCTTTAAACTAATTCAGAAGTAGTCTTAAGGTGCACTCAATGCTCGATCACGGTCGCTTCCATTTACGGTAAGAGTACATATTTCGAGAACCAACTCATTTTCGTTTCTCTTTTTACTTCTGGTTTAGCAATGAGCAAATGAGCAAGCCAATGTCTTCCTTGTTCACTGGAACTTAATCGGCTGTAGAATTATGTGACGGTGCTAGTTGTGCGTTAGGGTGCACCCGCCATAATGCAAACGAAACTTGTGAATGGCTATTGGGGACGCTGTAAACATTTACCGGAAAAATTAAAAAATAAGTAACGTAAAAAAACTGTGACATCCTACTGGGAAACCCACAAGTTCGTGCTCCGGATATAGGCAGACTGGCAACAAACGAGTGTACGGCTGCAGTCGATATGGATGGTCATGAATTACGGCGTCAACGACGGAAGGTTCCTATGCAACGACCCATGCCCCCTGCGCTGCCCATTTCTGTAAAAAGAAAGTTCCCTCACGGCAGCTGTGTATATCTATTAACTGCCGAGTAAGAGCGCCAAGCGCCGCAAAGCTCGCATGCTTAGGTTGGCATTCGAACCTGCAACGACCAGTGTCATGAGATTAGCACCCAACGCTTCTGCTGTTACCGTGAGTATAAAGAAACAATGAGTTTATTTGATGAACAAAAGTTGATGAAAACCAATCTAATCGAGGGTATTTCTGTTCTAAAGACTAAATTTGGCCTCTTCGGTTTCCCGAGCCCTGCCCACTTCCAGTTCGCGCCCCACTCCCCTCACTTCTCCCCTCTACACCGTAAGTACATTGGCCGTCCAAAAACCGGAAGGGCCTCGCTCACGTCCTATAGACCGGAAGTACCTCCGTTTGGCCGCTTTACTCCCTACTAAGGAAATATTGGTGCATACATAGGAACATGATAATCGTGATCACTCAGTAATTTCTTTCCAGTGATTAAGTTGTCGGTTCGACACTGCCTACATCTAGGGATACCTTCAGTAACGCAAGGTTTACCTACAAAACACGAAGCATAACCTACAGTCTGTAGGAATACTATTGTTCGATACGTCGACGCACTACCTGCCGTGTAAAAATGCTAGGTATTGAGGCTAAGTATATCATAGCGAGTAGTTTCAGCCTCCGTTTCCACAACAAAGGTGACCTTCCACTGAAAGAAGGAAGGGCCAGTACGGCGATAGAAACGTGGGTAAAATTTTATTATTACCCCCACTGGAACTCACATATTCGAGACCATTATGGTGATATATATTGATGCGCTGAACACGAATTTGTAGGTCACAGCCGTCGGAAATGCCTAGTTTTAAAAATAGAAAAGAATTATATATAGCATCAAATCAATATTGCTATTCACTACTGCGCGCCATTTTTGGCCTGTAAAATGTTTACTTAAGATGCGCTGTCATTAGCAGAACCAGTCCTACGTTCCTAAACTTAAAATTAACGCATCACTGGAGATATAATTAAGCGACCCAACGGCTGATATGCTTTGATTTGACCGCGAGATTGTTTGATTTAGTGCATTATGTACAAACTTTCTTTAATAATTCGTTACCAAAACGAAAAGTGTTCATTTTTGTGACGATTTAGTGTTTGCTGCATTATGGATTTTCTACAAGAAAATTCCCTCATATAATATAATCGTTCAGTTGAACATTTCCTAACTAACTGCGGTAGAGTACTAATATAGGTAATGCTGAGCTTAATAAAGTAATATCTCAAACTACTTATTTCCAAAGGCTGGAACCAATAAAATTGTGTTCAGAGCACGAAAATCTACCATAATCGCGGTTTAAATTTTTGAGTTTGAGTAGGGGAACCCAAACACGAGGGTGTTCCCACTCAGGATCAACGTGCATGGGCACAGTGAGACGGCAAAGAAAAGTAACATCCGTAAGAGTATGAAAACGGAAGTAAGCAAAGTAGGTACGACAGACGGCCCAAAGGCCTACAGCTAATGCCTAAGTTATAGTTAGGCATAGTTGGAAGTTTAAGCCTCCGTCTCCGAGCAGAATGATAGCACAGAGGAAAGAGCAAGGGACATATAGTATGCCAAGAGAAACGGGAAACCCATGCAAGAATGTGTACCCAAAAAGGGTCAACGCGCATGGGAACGGCAACTCGGGAAAGAAGAGGAAGAACAGAATAAAGCATGAGCAAGTAGAAGTATGAAATCGGGAAGGAAGAAAAGTGGGCACGAAAGAGAGACGTCTCAAAGGCCTAGCTAATGGCTGACGTTCCACCTGGGGTAGCCTGGCCCCATACCACATGATGGACGAACCAAAACTATCCTAACCCTATGGCCCCTCTTATGCCTCCCGAGGGGCAGCTAATGCTAAAGGTAACCTACACAGATCCCCCGGGGTAGGGGAGGTAACACAGACTTAAAAGCACAAATAAAATTAGTGACACTTTGGTACCGGCCAACATCGGGTACATGAACAGGTCAATGTTGACACATGGGGCTTCTGTATTTTGGATATTTACGGCGCTGTTTTCCATTCCATTTAATAATTATAATAAGCGTATTTAAGGCTGCATAAAACCATTTGTGAAGTTATCGACAATGAAATAACTATAATAAAGCTGTAGGAGCGAAAAAAAACCTTAGTATCCTAGCTCCGACAACAGCATTGTGGCCGCCATTATGGCGGCCGCTAAGCAACAGAGCGCGATATCGCTGTACACTTTTTCATGTATTTTTCGTAGGATACTACCAGTACCAGTCCTTGCTGCCTAACCTAGGTAAGAGCCATGTTGTAGCCAAAAAACTATTTACGGGACTTCGATATAGTAAAAAAAATAGTTTTCGTGTTTGAAAACAAAGCTAGCACCTGGAGTTGGGAACATGGTGGACATTGTTTGGCAGCGTTAACAAGACAATTGATTCCAAGATTTTCTCGTTTCTACAGGTTTGATATGGTGACAAATGGTTTTCCGCAGCCTTAAATACGATTATTATTGTTAGTAAATGGAAAGATCATCGAAAATACCGCTGTAAGAGCAAAATACAGAAGCCCCTAATATCAACGTTGTCACATGAACAGTAATCAGAGCAGAAAATTACTACCGTAAATTGACAAATAAAATGAAAGTCTAAGGATAGTATAGAGGACAACGGTCATACTGAATAAACTGTACTTCTGGATTTACAGCATTTCTGGCGAATTTTGCAGTTGGATTAGTATCTAGGAATACTGAAATGAACATCTTGGGCGGGGGGAAAGATTTTTCTGCTACAACAGAGCTCTTACTCATAAGGTTAGGTAGGGCAGGACTTGTTCAGTTAAAAACCATGTAGGCGCAGAGTTGTTGAAATATATGAAAATTTTATGTATATTGCTCATAGGATATTAGCAAAACCAGTCCTTGTCTACCAAACTTAATGAGTAACAGCCACGTTGTAGCTAAAAAAATCTTTCTCCCACCCAAAATATTTGTTTCAGTATTCTTAAATACCATTTCAACTGCAAAATTTAGTTGAATTAATTAATATCACACTTATGTCTTTTCCAGCTTTATTTATCAGGGTCGCTATCTTCGGCCGTTGGGCGTATCGGTATAATTTTACTTTCACTTACACACGATTTTCATGATTTTTAATGTGTTCAGTTTCTAAATTGAGTGAAATTAAGACAATTTACATGAATAACGTTTTCGTCGCAAATCCTTTGTTTTCGAGATATTTGACTTTGAAGTTCCCATTGTTTTCCTATGGAAGAAAATAGCCGGTGTCATTACAGGCTTGGTAACGATCCAGTAGAAACATAACAGAACCCAACCCAACCGAACCGAAAGTAAGCTGTAAAATAATAGCTCCGTCACAAATGCGTGCTTACCAAGCTATAACGCAACTCCCGAAACACGTATCATTCATGCACTGCCGGAACACGTAATATCCCGATGCCACAAACTAATAGAAGAAAAATAGAAAATGAGCGTTGTATCCAATTAGGTACAAGAAATAACACACGCTTGTAAAGAATTTTCAGTTATAAATCGGACCTATATAATAATACGTGCAAAAGTTAAGTAACGGCATATGCGGAGTGAACTGTCTGACGGTAAACATTTTCACACAGATTCCTGGCAACCTCAGAGCAGTGTTTATACGAGTTCAAAACACCGTGTTTTCGAAAAAATGCAATTGATTTACTGTTTACACTGTGAAATTCTTTAATTTGGCGCACTGGGAATATAACTCCTATTCCCAAGGGTCAGGTGTCGCCTTATGTTTCCAACTATCGACCCATCACACTGACGCCCATTTTGTCAAAGGTGTTCGAGAAG
>LQNS02277999.1:5000031-5014782 GCA_001587735.2 Parhyale hawaiensis
ATCCAAGCTATTTCCAGCTTTAGGAATAGGTGAAATAATTGCGTGCTTGTAGGTGAGTGGAACCACTCCATCATCCATCGATTTTCGCCACATAAGGTATAGGGGATAAGAGATGCTTAGCTTGCACATCTTAAGAATTTTTGCAGGCACATCATCCGGTCCCGCTGCACTGTTGCCGCTAAGTTCGTCAACGGCTAATTCAATGCTTAGTTTTGTGAACTCGAAGTCCGTTAGGTAGTTTGTAGTTAAATGGTTGAGGAATTCACTGGGACTACAACTTCGAACTTTAACTTCATAACTGATTTTTGGATTTCATTCAAATTTCACGTCAGGAAAAGTGTTATTAAACAAAATTCACTAGGTACATATAACAAACTGCTTGTCCATATGCGTAGCTGCTTTATTGCATGTTTTTTTCATAAAACTGTACCAAAAATAATTTTTTAAGTACACTACGAACATAGATTTCGCAAGATTCAATTACTGTAAGCCTCTTGACATTCATTCTTTAAAATTCAGAGAAAATTTTCTTAACTTACTTAACGAGCGTAAATTTTATCTTCCTTTATTGCTGCTAATCTCTTTTTTTTTTCCTGTTATACTGGCAAAACACATTATACCTAAGGTACACGTAGGACTCACATAATATGAATCTCCATTACTATGTGATCATTCATCGCACTATGTATCCTCAAATTTTGAAGCAAGAATAATTCATTAACTGGAAAAATAATCAACAGATAACTAAACCCCATAAGCGTTTTGGCTTCCATTTCAACTCTCCATAGTCTAGTGGCATAGGATGGGTCATAGGGTAAGGTTAGTTTAGGTTCGCCCATCCTATGTTATGGGGAGTAGCTCCTCTCGGAGGACCCTGTAGTTTACGTTAACCATTAGCTAGTCCTTCGGGACGTCTACCTTTCGCGCCCACTTTCTTTCTTCCGATTTCATACTCTTAAGGCAGATTCTCACTTGATGAGCTGGAAGCCAGAAATGTGGGTGGCAGCCAATAAACACACTTGCAGCTCAAAATTGTGTTGGTAGCTCGTTTTTTAGGCTGGTAGCCGATCATTGACGCGCTCCCAGCCACAAATGTTATTCCTTGCTGTGTGCTTGTACCCTTCAGGCAGCAGCCAGCAAAAATAAATCATTGCATTTTTTGCTGGCAGACACATCAGTCTTGTTGAATTTCAGGTGAGGAATTGATGTATTACAGTGTTATTTGTGATGTAAAATGTTGCCAAAAGTGGTAGTTGACTAGCAAAAGTTTGAACACATGCGTGAAGAGGTGGACAATTCATCGCGATATGGGATAAACTGCATCCTGACCACAAGAAGCCCAAAGTGATAGCAGTAATGTGGGCCCACTGGTGCACTAGTGACCGGTATTCTCCTCTCTCTGCCCTTCGCGCAAACAGCGGCTTCACCCACACTTTTCGTTTTTGGCGCCTTCTCCTGAGCAATAGCATGGCAGCAGCAAGTGTCCAGTGGTTCACCATCATCCATACAGTCAACTGGGAACTGAGATGCAAGCATAACCACAACTGGCTTGCGAGCCAAGCTACAAGCCAAGCTTGCAAGCCGATCAGGTATGCTTGCAAGGCGTGGAGACTGGCTGCCAGCCACATTTTTGGCTTCCAGCTCATCAAGTGGGAATCGCCCTTTTCTGATATTACTTTCTTCTGTTCTTACTTTTCTTTCCCGACTTTCTTTCCCATGCGCGTTGATCCTGTGAGGGAACACCTTCGTGTAGGGTTGGCAATTTTTATTATTTATATTTTGTTTTTTCTAGTATTAGAAATTTTATCCAATATTTAAAGTCTTTTCTGCTCTGTAAACATGTAGCTAGCTATTCATCAACAATTTTAGTCACTTTATTTCAGCTTCCTAATGTGGAATGAAGGTTTTTAAGAATAATGAGTTAAGAAAAAGCAGTTAGCAGAGTATGCACCTGTATTTGTTATGGCTACATTTAATATCCAAACTGCGGAGATGCTATGATTCATAATTACCTCCGCCAAGGAGGTTATGTTTTCGTCGTGTTTGTCTCTCTGTCTGTCTGTCACCAAGGTAACTCAAAAAGTTCTGAACCGATTTTGGTGAAATTTACAGGGATTATTAGATATGTTAGGAGAAACAGATGATTAACTTTTGGTGAAGATATGTCCATCCGTTTGTTTGTTTGTCTGCCTCATTTTTCTCACTGCCATAACTCAAAAAGTTATGGTGAATTTTTATGAAGTTAACATGAGCTGTTAGGTATATAACAAAAAGTAAATGACCAGATTTTGGTAATGATCCGTTTGTTCGTTCGTTCGTTTGTCACTGTTTTTAATTTTATGCTTGTTAGCACAATAACTCAAAAAATAATGAATGGATCTTTATGAAATTTAGAGGGCTTATTAGTAATATTGAAAAACATAAATGATCAAATTTTGGTGCAGATCGGTTTGTTCGTTTGTATGTTTGACTCATGTTTGTCATAGCGTTTATTAGCAGTATAACTCAAAAAGTTTCGAACGGATCTTCCAGAAAATTGCACAACCTGTTATTACTACCAAAAGACACAAATGATTAGATTTTGGAGTTTATGCAAAGAAAATTATGGTTTCAGAGCCAATTTGAATTTTTTGCTACCGTTGCCTCGCATGGCGGAGGTATGCGCTCTCAGAGTGCTCTAGTTGCAACTTAAAATCCTTTGAAAAACTTGAAAACACTTCAAATTACAAATACAATTTGACAGAAATAGCTGGCTACTAGCTAATTGAAAACAGAGTATTCACTCTAGTTATGGAGACGGAGGCTTTAACTATTCAATAATCAAATAATCCATCTCGATTTCTTTTCTAAGAAATTGATGCATACTGCTTTTCACTTTTATTTCAACTTGATTTACTTATCTCGATTTGAGTTTTGTGGAGCTGTACAAATCTTGACCCTTGTTCCATTCAGGTTACTGTGATTACCGTTACGAAAAAAAGGAACCTAGGGTGACATTCTGTCTACGGATTGGTTGACATTTGTAAGTGACACTAAAGAGTGAGCATCCTATACCGTAGTTGCAGACAGTAATGCTCACTCGTACAGCATGTGTGGCTTACGAAATTCAGGTGCTCGTATCATATGTTGGCCCATACGTTATGTTAGCCACCTATTTTAGCCGAACAGAATTTTTCCGACCTATTAGTTAACCCAACCTATTGATTATTTAACCTAAAATATTGTAATCTGTTTCACTTAACATATTGTTTATAACCTAACAAACCTATTAGCTACGGTATATTCCCAACGAGCCTAACCTAACATATCAAACCTAACATAGCCTAATCTAGCCTATTTCAACTTAACCCAACCTGAAATCTTCTTAACTAGGTTAAACTAACCTATTTTAAGCTAATACAACCTGATGTATTCGTAACTAACCTATCCCCAACTAACCTAACCTACTCTACCGTGACACAGCCTAACATTTTCTAACCTAACCTTTTCTGAGCTAACCCAACCTAACTTATTCCTAACTAACTTATTTTAACCTAACACATACTCTGAGGCAGGCTACAAACAATAACGGGATCGTTCATGCTACGTGGATGACATGATTTCAGTCGTATTCTATTAATCGATGACTGTTACATTCCACGAAATCTCTCGCCTTGATATAAACCCATTGTTACCATTCAAAAATCCAATAAATTTTTCCCGTAAGCGTTACCAGAGTTTGTTTTAAGTAAAATACACGGCTACATAAACTTTGATGTGGAGATCGAATTATAACCTTAAATTGTATGATAATGGAAATTCAAGCGAAGTACAATTTGCAAATTTACAACTGAACAAATCTTGATTTACAACTGCGCAAAAGAGGCACAACTGCACGTAAAAACAAACCTGAGCATGACCAATGAAGGAGAATAATCTTTTACAGGCACCCCGAAAGAATACGCATTATAAAACAGTTCACATAGAATTATGACTTGATTATTCGTAAATCTGCAGTGTAGCATTTGCATGCTGCGTAGCTTAATAGCCACTGTGCAGTAGGGTGTTGCCTTAGCACAGACATCTCCCTAAGCTGGTCTGATTTTCCTGTGGTTTTTGCCCATCTGTTGATTTCTCACTCACACAATCTCCTTCACCACGCCTTCACATAACTGTGAGTGACTGTAAGTGGAAAAATGTACAGTAATTCCATTTACGTCGTGTTTATTTTTTCCCCATGTGCTCGAAGCGCAAGTGACTAAAACTAGAATAATGGGACAGATAGCATTTCCATGTACGCCGTGTCGTGTATGGGATGGAAGAGAATTAAGCCCCTATTCCATGGGCGAACATTGCCCGGCAAACAGGGGAAATTGCCCGGCGGGCAGCCCATTTTGCCCGCTGCCCGGCAGACATTCGCTGCTGCCAGAGGTTTGCTCACTGCGCGAAGTTTGCGCCTCCAGAAGAGCGGTCATTATCAGGCGACATCCAATTTATTTGCCTTTAAGCGTTTCAAATTGTTGCAAAATTGCTGTGAATTAGTTGTAGTAGTCATTTCAATACAAAATTTGTAGGTTTTGCTAGCTGTTTAATCTTATTCGGATGCAGAGTATGTGACTAAAAGCTACTTGACCGACGTGACCTAGAGATTTCACTGTCTCGTGTAATGGCACTTCAGTGTTCGGCGGGCATGTTTCCCAAGATTCTGCCCGCTGTTCGCCAGACATTGCCCGCCCGTGTATTAGAGCCTTTAGTAACCCACTGTAACATTTCAATTTAAGCTGGACTTCGTAACCGTGCCCTTGAAACTGAAAGTTAATAGGAGAGAAAATAGGACAGTGTATTCATCGACGTTGTATTTTGTCACCGTACCCAAGTAGGAATTTTAGTCAGTGTTGTGACAGGCTGTTGGCCGCGCTTCTTGGGTGTTTTGCAAGGTAGGTTTCTTTGGTCACTTGGAAAAATTTTCTTTGGCCATCGTAACCGTAGTCACCACATGCGTCGTGGCCAGATGCTGGACACGCCCTGGAAGCAACTGCTGATGTTTCGAAATGCCTAATTGAATCGGCCTTGGTTTCCGTTCATGTTCTGTTGTAGTGCTTCGGAGGGTTGAACTGAGATTTTTAATGGGGGTGTTTTGGCCATCTCATCCCTGAGCCATTTGGTCGGCTTCGTTCTAAAGAACGCTTATCAATCCTCTATTCTATTGGCCGTAACATTTGCTAGTGCATAGCACAGTAAAGTAAAGGGAGTAGGGAAACTTCTAAGGGGTAAATTAGGGCCACATTTGGCTGATGGGCGTGGTTTAAAGGCCTACGTCATCGTCCCCAACGCTGTGATTGGCCATGGCCAACCTGCCATGTCTTCAACGATGACGTCACACATTCGGGCTAGTTAAACGAATTTTAAATATCCGGACAGGGAAGGTTGCGAAATATATCTCAACAGTGTTCCATAATTGTATCGATCATATTTCGATACATTCCAATTTTCGCTGCTTCAACTCCGGCAAGATCTTTTGAACATCAATGCATTTAGAGGGCAATGAATCCACAAATTGTACTGTGATAATTATTGTTCGTACATAATGGATACGTTGGTCGATCTTCCCGTTTTAGAAAATATATAGTTTATTGTTCTACCGATGTGGTCCATCAGCAGCAAATCTTTGCCAACGTTCGAGCGATAACCTAATCAAAAGTAAATTTCGGTAACTAGTACATAATTTCTAAAATTTCTGCACATAGTAAACATGATTACTGTAGTCAGTGATAGCCAATTCTCCATATTCTTTTCTTCAATATCTATATGAAATTATCGAAGAGATTTTACGCCTATTGACTAACTTAAATTAGGCATCAAGAGGTGCATTATTTTCTTGCCGGCCGTTACTATTGCCCGCTTCTCTGCTATTGGCACGTTGCTCCAGCATAGGGCGTGCCTAGTTTGTGACGCCACGTCTCCGCCGAAATCAACAGATTTTCCCTACTGCCTTTACTTTACTGTGGTGCATAGCTCAGGAGTATGGCTAAAAGTATTATAAAAGAATTTCAGAGGTGTTGAGCCTCGATTAGACTGCCTGCTAGTTGACAGCGGCACTGTACATTACTGACGGACATCTATTTAGATGTGTCCGGGATACAAACTTATTACCTCCGGCAAAGAGGTTATGTTTTCGTCAGGTTTGTCTGTGTGGCCGTTTGTCTCTCTGTCTTTCTGTCTGCCTGTCTCCATGATAACTAAAAAAGTTATGGACAGATTTTGACGAAATTTACATGGGTTGTTAAGTATATCACAGAGAGTAAATGACCAAATTTTTGTGATGATCTGTTTGTTCGTTCGTATGTTTGTTGCTGTGTTTGATTTTATGTTTGTTAGCGTGATAATTGAAAAAGTTTTGAGTGAATCTTTATAAAACTTACAGGAATTGTTAGTAATGTTAAAAGACATGAATGATTAAATTTTGGTGCAGATCGGTTGATTCGTTTCTATTTTTGAGTTGTGTTTGTGATAATGTTTGTTAGCAGCATAACTCAAACAATAATGAAAGGATATTGAAAAAAAAATTATAGAAACTGTTAATACAATTAAGAGGCACAAATGATTAGATTTTATTAGTTGACAGGTTTATTACACACAGACACATTTTATATTACAAGTATTTGGTAAAGTAGTAATACACTATTGAATAATACATCTGCGTAGCCACTGAAAGTTTAACAAACTTTTTGAGCAACATAAGATAAAAAACAAAAGCTAATAAAATTACATGACGTATTCTTTAAAACGTTTTTTAAGACATTATCAGAAATGGGATCTAATAAACACGCAGGAAGTTTATTGAGAAGAGTTGCAATTTGAAATACTGTAGCGCGTTTCTCAACGTCAACACGCACAGTTGGGAGATTGAGAACAGAACGTCTCAGTTCGTAATTTTGTTGGGGAAAAGGGGGATTGAAATACTTTAGAAATACTACAGGATGATTATAGAACACAAATCGAAAAAATTTAAGTAAGGAATAGTTGTAAACATCCTGAAATTGCAACATATGTAAAGACAAGTACAATTCGTTGCATCTCATGAGAGGCACATTGTTTTCGTTGCGTCTTACACGTAGTGTTCGCTTAAGTATATTATTCAATATTGCTTCAAGCTTGTGAATATGACAACGTGGGGCTCCTCCCCAAACGATGATATTCTGGACCAGCACTGAATGAGCCAACGAGTAGTAAACAATTTTTAATGATTCACGATCAACATAATTGGATATTGCATAGATTAGGCCGAAAACCCTGCTGAGCTTGCGCCCAATGTCTTCAATATGGGACTTAAAACACAGCTTTTCATCCAGGATCAGTCCAAGACATCTTATTTGGGGCACCCACTCTAGTAGGTTATTGTTAAAGAAGATAGGTGGCAACTGTTGGTGAGTACAGGAGGAGAAAAGCATTAATTTGGTTTTATTATCATGGGCAGTTAATCTATTTTGAGTTAACCATTCAGACCACATATTTTAAAAAGTGTGCATATCAGTTACAGCAGCTTGAAAATTACTACTCTACTATTGGTGTAGAAAACTGCGTCATCCGCATACAATACACAATTCATACCGGGGGTAGTAATGTCATTAAAAATAAAAGTAATGTCATTTTGGAGTTGATACAAAATAAATAATGGTTTCAGAGCCAATCTGAATTTTATCGTTAGCGGTGCCTTACTTGGCGGAGGTATGCGCTCTCAGAGTGCTCTAGTACTATAGTATTTGACGTAGGCCGAGCGCTTCGCGTGGCTTCCTTATAGGAGCCCTACGGTGGTTAAGGCGTCGGCTTCATAGAGGTGGGAGATGGGACCCTTTCTGAGCCTCAACCCCACCTTCTATCACAGATCTGATATCCGACTGAAAAGTTTTCATGGATGGTAACAGTTGAACCGGTCTAAACGTGACGAAATTACTAGACGTGTCCGTCCGAATGATTGTGACTTTGGAGATGAACAGAGGTCTGCTGTTTTACTAGTGCGATTATAGATATTGACTGTGGTGAGAGTTAACAGATGTGGAAACATATGGAGTGAGTATTGTAAGAGTAAATAAACGCGAAATCTTGAAACAACCGCGGATCACTGTAGGGATCACTCACAGAGTGGATACGGTGGTGAAACTAGGATAGTAATAATGATAATAATTAGTTCAGAGGTGTGCCTCCTCTGCAAAGGTTCACCCATCCCATGTTCTGGGGAGTCATCCTACTGAGGAGACCACATGACTAAAAAGTTGTCTTTATTTTGTGCCACTTTTATTCCTACCATTTTCACGCCCTAGCTAATGAAGTTTTATGCTGTTCTTCCTCTTCTTTCCCGGCTTGCTCTTTCCATGCGTGTTGAGTGAGTGTGGGGGCCCGCCCTCTAATCAAGACGTCCACGTTTCTCTCGGCGTGGTATATGTCTTTTCTATACAATCCGATTACGCTTGCGCCTTCTGGAAATTCCATCTTCGGAACAACAAAGTTTTTCGGAAACTGCAAGGGTAACAGGTTTAGGATTAGCGCCTGAAACTCGATACATTGGGGTGAAACAAACGCATCTGTCTGTAGTCTGGACAAATCAAGCCTGTAACTTGGTCTTGGCTTAGCTCTTACATTATCGCACGAACTGATCGAGGACGCTTATACTCAATTATTTAATTATTCTTGTTCAAAAATGGTAATATCTCTCCAGCTACATTCCATGTACCCTGGAATGGCAGCAACTAAACCTCATGCTTACTCTTTGGAATTTCAATTTTTAAATTGCCCCGTAAACTGTCCTGTCGCATATCCCCCTGATGCACAAACTTTGCTATAAGACTACAGCGTGTCGTGTTACGAAAGTTTGATGGCGTCCTTTCAAACGGAATATACAGACAGTTCCTGCAGAGCGCAAGTACTTACTGTGAAATTTTTACGAAGCTTTTTGCCGTATAAATTATTTTTAAACCCGCTCAGTTGTGCATGTTTTCCCTAAGACGAAGAGGGGCTAGGGAGGATCATGTATTACTTTACTTAGAGCTACATTTCCTACTCCGAAGGCCCAGCTAATGGAAGGAGGGAGGGTCGGCAAGTAAGTTTTTTTTTTATCTCCATACGCAGTATTTGAAACACTAAATGGGAATAGATTACCTTCTCCGAGGTGGTTATGTCTTGTCGAATTTGTTTGTCTCCATGACTATTTGTCTGAATCTTTGTCTGTCAGCCTGTTACCAAGATAACTCAAAAATTTATGGACGGATCGTTATGAAATATGCAGGGAATGTTAAATATGTTAGGAGGAACAGATGATTAACTTTTTGTGAAGATCCGTCTATCGATTGTTTGTCTGCCTATTTTTTCTTGGTAACATAGCTCAGTTATGGAGGGTTTTTCATAAAATTTGCAGGAATCTAGAATCTTGCTAGGAGCAATTGACCAAATTGTTGTGATAATCTGTCACTCCGTCCCCTCAGTGCGCATAGGATGGGTCATAGGCCATAGGGATAGGCTAGTTAGGTTCGCCCATCCTATGTTATGTGGAGCAGCGCCCCAGGAGATTTGTATAGGTTACCTCAGCCATTACCCGATTTGCTGTTCCCATGCACTTGTTTCCATCTCCGTGCGTGGGCTCCACTTTTCTGTCTACATACTATACTGTATTTCCCTTCCCTTTCCTTTCTTGAATCACCATAGTTGTGTGTAGGAAGGCGTAAATAATTAATATAATAGTACTACGTAATCTGTCACCCCGTTTGCTTGTCTTTGTTTGTCTTATGCTTATCAGAACACAACTCAAAAAGTTATGGACTGATCTTCATGAAACTTGCAGGGATTGTTAGAAATGTAAGAAAGTACAAATGACCAAATTTTGGTGCTATCGGGTGGTCCGTTAGACTATACTGCATGTTTGTCCTGGCGTTTGTGAGAATATAATTCAAAAATATTACCGACTGATCATCGAGAACATTACAGGAACTGCTATTTATGGCAAAATGCACAAGTGACCAAATTTTGGCGACGATAAAAAGGAAATGCTGGTTTCAGGACCAAGTCGAATTTTTCTTCAACATTGACTTATTCGACGTAGGCTATAGCTAGTTACGAATATACAGTTTTGAATGTTTCACTTTCGCTACACTCAGTCTGGTGCTCCAATTGCAGCGCTGCATAAGAAAAAATAAAATGCAAGCTCCACCATTTCCTTCCCTCCTTTCCAGCTCCCGCCGTATCCAAATCTTTATGTATCATAAAATTGAAGACTTCGTTTTATTTCATTAAGGTAACAATTTCTGAGAGCAAATATAGGGCTGATTTCTAAAGTATGTATAGTTTTTAGTAGTGAATGCTAGTTTTATGTGACGCGGGCAGCACGAACCAGTGCACGTGGGTTTCCGAGTTGGGGCGTCGGGTAAAGGCGACGTTACTTTTACTCCTCTGGCGCATGTAGCCAGCCATAGGTGCACATGTGTCTTCGACTGAGGTATTATATTCCGATCAACTGTGCCTTTTCCGGACCTTCAAGCTTGAGCCATCCTTGCCATGGGGACCAGCGACCCTAGGAGATCCTGTAGGTTGCCTAAGCTAGACCTTTGGGATATCTTTCATCCGTGCCAACTTTGCTTTCTTTCACTTTGGTCCTCTTTATGATGATGCTTTATTTCTTCCTTTTCTGTCCCGACTTGCTGTTCCCATGAGCATGGGTCTTGCGTGGGAACACCTTCGTCAGGGGTTCCACGTTTCTATCGACATATTATATGTCTTCCTTTTCCTCTCTTGAAACACTATAGTGGTGTCTAAGGAAGCTTGAAACAACATATAGGTAACAATATGAATTTTTCAAGCCCAGATTCTGCAAGTCCTAATTTCACTACTTAATTCGGTAATAAAGGATTAACTCATAAATAAGCAAAGCAAACAATTATTTCTCGTAGAATTAGCACTAACAATAGCGTCCAAAATTTTGAACCTACTTTAACGGGATAATAAATATTAAAGATATTACCCTGCTATTGCTGTAATAAAATCATTTCCCCTCTAATTTACCCAGCTGTGCTATTCCTGTAAAAACTTTCCCTTTTAATTTACCCAGCTGTGCTACATCTGTACAAGAACTCCTTCTCCTCTCGTTTCTCCATTCCTCTACATCCTACTAACATAATGGCAATAGCTCATAGAGGGCCGGGGTGTAAGTCCCGGTGTCTCTTTGGGAATGGGTCTTTTGGTTCGTCTACTGCCTCCTATCTAATCTAATCTACAGTGTTATTACGGCTGAAACAAGTTCAAACCACTGTAGGGAAACAGCACATATTCAGCCACTGTAGCTGCTCTAGCTTGTTGCTCTAACTGAGCCCGCAACGAAGCTGAGTCTTTGCATTTATTGCTGTTACTTTTCAAACTCTTACGGGCCAATATCTTTTACAAAATATTTAAATTTTCCTCAATTCTTTCTGTAGCTAAGACGTCTGCTGAAACAAAGTCTGAGGCCGAGTTTGTACCTCATACATATGAACGCGTTCGCTCAGCCACTTGTCCGAAGTGTTGTTATGTTACTGTGCCCTAGAAATAATTGAAAAGTTAACTGTTTTCTGAGTTTAATTTCACTCCAAATTTGAAGAGATATCCCTACCTTGGCCAGCGACACTTGCTGAAGGTGCGACACTTTATGCGGCGTACACAGTTGTACTGACGACGACGGTACAAAACATGTACGCGTGAACATGTCCAGATGAATGACGTGTGAACTCCCTTTCACCTCAAGGTTGCCGCTCGGATTGTTTCTCTTCCCGTATCAAGCCGGTGCTGGACGCCATTTAGCAATTTTTGCTCAAGTCTCAATCTACAGAATTTGCTCTGCAGTCTCTCGACTCCGTCCATGTCCGCGACTCGCCGACTCCGCAAAGGAAAGTCCGTCAGTTAGGGCCGGGATGTCGTCGGGAGTGCATGTTCCATTCCAACAGTGATGTCCTTTACTCAGAGACCCTTCCTAGGTCAGTTTCGAAAACGTTTCAGCTGTCTTCTTCTCGGTAATAGGCGGATAGTGGAGTGTTGTGGATGCATTTTCACTTCAGGACCGATTTCTGAAACACCTGCTAGGTGTCAGTTTCCGTCGAAATAGACCTACAGGAAGCGGTGGTCGTGTAGTTTTGCCCAAACTTCCGCAACGAGGTTAAATTTGCGGAAGATTTTCGTAGACAGCCTTCGTTTGGTGCTGCCTGGACTGGATGAAATTACTGATACTGTGGTTTCGTGGAGCAAGGACTGACAGGCAAGTATTAGGCTGGAAACTAAGTTCTTGACATTTTTTCAGCATTTTGAAATGTTAAAACCGCAAGAACTTAGTTTCCGACGTGAAAGAATTCTTTTCGGAAACAGATTTCGTAGCGCATCCTGCTTTCCCTGTGGTTCCTTGAACCAGAAAATAGGCTTCGTAAATGTTTACTTGTCCTCACTTAAACCTGAGCAATTTATACGATCATTCTCGAAGATGTTGATGCATTGAATGCGAATTTATAGGTAGAGCCGTTGCAAATTAGTGTTAAGATCTTGATGTTCCTCGTTTAGCGCTACCTGACATCAATAGGTACCACAGCGCAGTTTAACTCTGCATTTTTACATTATAATGTCATTGTTAGCGTTTATCGTCATAGCTTTGCCCTCTAATCAGAATTTTCACTAACCTAGTCTAAATTAACGTATATTCTGCCCATGTGATACATTGCCGACTACTATGCTCATACTGAATAAGCTGCACTTCTGGATTTTCGACGTTTCTGACATTAGTGTAACATGAAATAGTATGTAAGAACATCAAGCATCATATTTAAGATGGGGGATAACCATTTTTAATGTTTTTAACAATGTATTCACTGAAATTAATATGTAAGATACTTGAAATCATTTCTTCGACGAGCGATGTACATGCGCCATCTTCCGCCATCCTGCGCAACTACGTTAACGAAGAACAATCACGCCCGTAGGCCGTATCGCATATTGTGCAGTGTAATGGCGTGTGGTGGTTGCAGTGAACAACGTTTGGCTAAATTCCAGTAAATATTCAAAAATAATGATGCTGCAAACGACAATTTAATTCGTTGCGGAGTGTTGCCAAGTGTAGTGAAATGCAGCTCTTGCGGTGAGAACGCAATAAAAATCTATAGGTAGGGAGAATACATTTATTCGATATGATTAGCGCCCTGGTATGATATGCCCGGTAAATTTTTACTTTAACTTACACATGTTTTTTTGTTTTTTTTTCGTTGCTTCTAGCATGTTAATTGGGTCAATTTAAGACAATTTACAGATAGGCCTATAACGTTTCCGTCGCAAATGCCTAGTTTTTGAGATATTAGACTTTGAAGTTCCCATTGTTTTCCTAAGGAAGAAAATAGCCGGTGTCATTACAGGCTTGGTAACGATCCAATAGAAACATAAAAGAACCTAACCTAACCGAAAGTAAACCTTAAAGTAATACCTCCGTCGCAAATACGTACTTACCGAGCTATAACGCAACTCCCGGAACTCGTATTATGCACTGCCGGAACACGTATTATCCCGATGCCACACGCTAATAGAAGAAAAAGAGCGTTGTTTCCAATGAAATGGAATGACACACGTTTGTAAAGAATTTTCAATTCTAATCGGGCCAATATAATATGTGCGAAAGTTAAGTAACGGCATCTGCGGAGTAAACTGCCTGACGGTAAACATTTTCACACCGTTTCTTGGCAACCTCAGAGCAGTAAAAATAGAGTAAACTGTTTGACGGTAAACATTTTTACACCGTTTCTTGGCAACCTCAGAGCAGTAAAAATAGAGTAAACTGTCCGAAGGTAAACATTTTCACACAGTTTCTTGGCAACCTCAGAGCAGTAAAAATAGAGTAAACTGTCCGAAGGTAAACATTTTCACACAGTTTCTTGGCAACCTCAGAGCAGTAAAAAT
The DNA here is from genome assembly GCA_001587735.2 of Parhyale hawaiensis. Taxonomy (NCBI): domain Eukaryota; kingdom Metazoa; phylum Arthropoda; class Malacostraca; order Amphipoda; family Hyalidae; genus Parhyale; species Parhyale hawaiensis. The sequence continues at coordinate 5,013,958 of LQNS02277999.1, forward strand.
AGAGTAAACTGTCTGACGGTAAACGTTTTCACACCGTTTCTTGGCTGCTTCAGAGCAGTACTTGTGATGGTAAAACACCATGTTTTCGTAAAAATGCTTTAGTTTTATCGTTTTCATTGTAAAATTCTTTAATGACAAGAAAATAATCGAATCCGCAGGAATCCATGTTTGAAGCTGAAGTTTACCTAGGCAGGAAGCGCAAATTGTTTTGTTTACATCCAAGCAGCTGATCGCATCATTAGCGGGAACCGCGTGTAGTGTTATGAACTAAAATATGTAATATAATAAGTGTTACTGAAAGTGCGCTATAGCTCGATTAATAGGAATTTGCGACAAAAAATATATTCCCGTGAATTCTCTTCAATTAACTCGATTAAAATACTGAAGACAACCTAGCGTACCGATGTTATTGCCACTGTGTAATTTTCTCCCAGAGGAAAACAATATGAACTTCAAAGTCAAATATCTCGAAAACTAAGGATCTGCGACGAAAACGCTATTCATGTAAATTGTCTTAAATTCCCCCAATTTAGATACTAAACATGATAAAAATCACGAAAATCGTGATTAAGTAAAAGTAAAATAATACCGATACGCCCAACGGCCGAAGATAGCGACTCTGATAAATAAAGCTGGGAGAGACGTAAGTGTGATATTAATAAAATGGTGGTTAGAAAAACCAGACCTGCCCTCCCCTAACCTACCCAAAGGTTTGAATGAATCTAATCCAACTTACCCCAAATTAGTTTGGGGTTTCCAACAGTACGGCCTAAAAATTGCAAAAATCGATCAAACGTAAATTCTGGGCGAGGGTAAGGGACCCTA
>LQNS02277999.1:5037467-5050587 GCA_001587735.2 Parhyale hawaiensis
CAACTGCACGCCCAGCAGGAACAACATCACTACCAGCACCACAATGATGACTTCTCTGCGCTCGTGTACCATCCTCCGTCGCTGCACGATGTCGCTGATGCCAGCTTGGTGAGCGTCTCTCTCATCTTTTACGAGGGATTTACCCAAATTATTATTATTACCTCCGCCAAAGAGGTTATGTTTTCGTCGGGTTTATCTCTGTTATGCTGTTTGTCTGTCTGTCTGTCATCGAGATAACGCAAAGAGTTATGAACGGATTTTGATGAAATCTACTGGGATTGTTAAGCATGTTAGGAGGAACAGATGATTAAATTTTGGTCAAGATCCGTTCTTGCGTTTGTTTGTTTGTTTGTTTGTTTGTCTGCCTCATTTTTATCAATGATACAACTCAAAAAGTTCTGGACGGATTTTCATGAAATTTACATCAGTTGTTAGGTTTATTACTTAGAGGAAATGACCAAATGTTTTTGATAGTCTGTTTGGTTGTTCGTGTTTTTTGTCGCTATGTTTGATTTTATGCTTGTTAGCACAATAACTCAAAAAGTTTGAATGGATCTTTATGAAATTTACAGGAGTTGTTAGTAATGTTAAAAGACATAGCTATATGATTAAAATATTAGTGCAGATCGCTTGGTTCGTTTGTATGTTTAACTTATGTTTTTCATTATGTTTGTTAGCAGCATAACTCAAAAAGTAATGAACGGATCTTCAAAAAATTGCAATTAGTGTTAATACTATCAAAGGCACAAATGATTAGATTTTGGTGTTGATACAGAGGAAGTCATGGTTCAGAGCCAACTTGAATTTTTCGTTACCGTTGCCTCGCTCGGCTCTGGTACTTTCAGAGTGTTCTAGTTATTATTGAATGTGCCTAAAACCTCGCCAGTACACCGTATGGGTAAAATAATCCAGCGATGCTTTTTAAAGGCATTGGCCGCCTGCGTACGAACAAATAAGCAAACAATTAGTTTGCCGTATTCACTTGTAGTTCTTTTCAGGTCTAACTCATGGATAATTTTGTTTAATTTTCCTTGAACCACTGGCAGGTACTACTCGATCGGCATCCCACAATACACGTTTGCGTGTACTGCAATTAGTACTGTACAATTTACATGCTAGTTCAGGTAGCAGCATAGTCCTTAACGATCCGTGATCGACTGCAGCCGTACACTCCTCTGGGGCCAGTTGACCTATGTCCGAAGCACGAACTAGGGCGCGTGGCTTTTCCAGTTGGGGTGCGGTCTACTTGACGTTACTTTTACGTTTATAATTGTTTTAGCATTAATCCGATGATGTCCTTATACGAACGCTTTTTTCTTTACTTATTTTTCTTTGGATTTTAGCGTCGATGTTGTCTCTCATGATGTTTAGGTTACTCTAAATCAATAATAACTGAAGCCACTGTGCTTGATCCGGTTTACTGGTTCTGTTAGTCTTTCATCTAGAATTCTTTCAACTGTTCCTAATTTTCTTGCCATCAAAGTAAATCTTGCTGTTTTTTTTTTCAGTTTAGATTTGTTATAATTATTTTCACATTTCTCAGTGTCAAAGAGGAAATGGATATATCAAAAAAGCTTTCAATGTTATTCTTACTCTCTACAGTATAAGAACAATTTTTATTTATCAAACTAGTTTTTCAGAATTTTTTGTTTAATTATATTTAAAATGTCCTTGCTTTTCACTGTATCGAAGCCAGTATTTTTATTTACTCAGCTACTCTTAATAAAATTCACAGTTTAGTTTCTTGAGATGATTCTTTTGAAATTATTTTCACTTCCATCAGTAGGTATGTCAGGGCCAGTGCCTCGGTTTATCAATCTAAGTATCGTAATTTTTTCCTGACTTTTCCAGTACCGAAGCGAATCGTACGGCGAACTGTCCGGCACGGCGATGCTGGCTGCCGAGTACGGCCAAACTGCCGACCGCAAGCGAGCCGATGACCGGACCCTGCCCATCTACCAACGGGGACCTCGCCATCAGCAAGCCAATCCTCACGCTCGTCACGACGACCGGGGCTTCCACAAGTCCGACAAACGCAAACCATCTTCCAAGGATCCGCGGGTCAGCCACCACAAGAAGAATCGCGCCCTGCGAAACAGAAACGGCGCAGAAGCTGAGGCAGAAGAGGTGGCTGAGATGGTGCACGAGAAGAACCGTTTACCCAAGCGAAACCATGCCGTGGTTCTCGGGGATCACAACGAAGACAATCTGAAGCAAGTGTCGCCTGCTGTCGCGCAGGAACAGATGCATCATCAAGGGCGGTTGAAGCAACGGCCTCCCATGGAACTTCCTGGACAGAGATCACTGGAAGAACGTAGCTAACCGAGTCAATCCTTGCCTTACGAATAAGCCCCAAAGGATTTTCCTGTAGGAATCCTCAACATTTTCTTCGCAACAACACACGAGCTTCCTTTTAAAATCTCGCCCAGGAAAGTTCAGTCCTGCAGCTACGGAGCCATCAAAGCCGATAATAATTCGGATAGACTGTCACCGGTATAATTTACAGAAATTTCTAGAGAGCATTGCGCAGCGTTGCGGTGCTTACGGACGTGCCAAAAACCCCTGATCTCCCAGAAATTTGGTTGGTCTTCTCTAAAGGCGGGTTCACACGGCAAAGTTTTGTTCCTCGTACGTAGTACACAGCATTCGAATAGTTTGCTGTGTTCTTGTCAGCACAAATTCTGTGTCTAAAAAGATGTGCTGAAATGGTAACAGTTTCGTCAGGTGGCTTACCAAGTATCTTTGGTAAATTGTAGGATACTTTGAAGAGGACTGGATCTGAGAAAGCTGTTAATTTCTTTTGCTATTGAAGCGGACACGACAACGTATTAATCCGCTTAGTGTTACGTACATGGACCAAATGACTGTCGTGTGAAGGCAACTGGGAACTACGTCTTAATGACGCTTCATTAGGTAACATTGATTCAAAGGCGTCACTACTGGTCTTCGCGAGTGGTGTTACTAGTAATAGTAAAGCTAATTATTACTATGCTGTCACAACAATTATACCCGAGGTAGCGGCAGGCTCGAGTGCTGAGCTCAGGTCATTGAACGTTGCAGGATCGAATACCAACCCAAGCTAGCGGCCTCTTGCGGCATTTTGACATGCTTACTCAGCATTTGATATTTGCACGACTGCTGCGGAGTTACTGACCTTTCTCAGAAATTGGTTAGCGTTGGGAGCGCGGATCATTGCGTAAAAGCTTTCCGTCGATTACACCATAGCTTTTAACGATCTGTGCTCGACTGTAGCCGTACATTCCTCTACAGCTTGTTGGCCCACTTCTGCAGCACGAACCAGTGCATGTGGGTTCTCAGTAGGAAGTAAGGTCAAGTTGATTGTACCTTTATCAAATGGCGTCGCTTAGAAAAGTATGATAAACCTACATATAGTTAGCTGGTACCGTACCTAATGTCCGGCAAGAATGGTCACAGGCAAAGTAACGATGAGCATTTCGGTATTTTCCTCTCTCGCCCGATGTATACTTTTCTTGACATTTCAGGCATTACTCTTCCTATACGTGACCACAGGAATCATCGATTGACCGGCAATCTATGCCTAGTAGACTTGACTTGTGTGGAATTTCATACATGCGCGCTGGCTTCGACCCGGCGAATCGAGTGTCAGGCGTTAACACATATCGATTACGCTTGAGACAGACGTCCCAAATCTCAATCTTCTTCGTAACCCAGAATTTTTCAACCATCTCAAACGTAATCGGGTTGCTTTTAGCATCCGCAACACGGTACAAACTGGCGAAGTCGATGCACCCATCTGAAGCTTCGGATAAGTTAGGCCTATAAGTCTTGTTTCATGCCTTTGATTTTGTTCTCGGTTTACCACTTCGAATTGTTATCTGGATTAAGATCACCGAATTCTTTCTACTCGCCTTCGCCGTTGTGACGTCGCTTTTTTTTAATGCTTGTCCGGATTTAAAATTACTACGGTTAGTTATAAATCAGGACCGTTTTACAAAAATAAATAGCTGAAAAAAAGAACTTTATAAGTACAGTCTCCATTCCAAGTGCACGAAAAAATATCATGAGGCATATCCAAATTTTTTCACACCAAAACTGCACGCGTATCGGATTGAGATTCGAAAAAAATGCCTATCGATGTCACATCCTGATTAGAGATTAGACGCTCCAAAGCTTCGTCATCCTATGTTTTGGGAAGCAGCACCTTTAGAGTAATTGTACAGGTTATTATAACCATTAGTTAAACCTTCGGGACGTCTGTCTTTCGTGCCCACTTTCCTCCCTTCCACTATCATACTCTGACACATGATACTTTGTGCGGTACTTCCTCTTCTTTCCCAACTTGCTTCGTACTTAGGTTGCCCGTTTCTATCGACATGCTATATGTCCCTTATTCCTCCCTCTATTAGGTCCCCTTAGTTGTGGAGACGGAAGCTTAAACTATTCAGTAATCTAATATCCAAAGCTCGGTAAAGTGATGGCGAAGCTGCACTTTATGAGTGGATGTTCATCTCGCAATTTATCCTGATATGCAGTGGCAGTCGGCAGCATAGATACGGTGACATGAACGACGTGCGAACTGAAAGTTCGCTTGTAGTTCGTGCATGCAATTGTGTAGAGTGGGCCCGGCATTAAGAGAACGTCAAATACGGTATTCCGGTCCGTAAAGATGCATCGCTGTCATCACTCTGACTTAGTCATACAGCATCTTCATGCTGATTTTGGCAACCTTATGGTCAAACTTGTAATAAGCTTCAATCGATTGATTTATAGCGTAATATTTAAATATGATTAATTTACTTTATTCAAGAAGAAATATTTACATCTTGTTGCGTTACGCCGAAGCATTCGTGCCTGTAACTGTACCTGCACCATTTCTTTGATGTTTCAAATGTTTGGGAGTCCGAGCTGAGGCCCTGTGTTTCGAAGGCGGCGGCTGCGAAGAATTCTAGCCCAGGCCTTACGTTTCCGAGGCGGTGGCAGAGAATCAAAGCTCAGGCTTTGCGTTTAGAGGGCGGCCGCGGAGAATCCAAGCCCAGGCCTTGGGCTTCGAATGCGGCGGCAGCTGAGAAAAAAGCCCAGGCTTTGCGTTTCGAAGGCGGCGGCGAAAAATCCAAGCCCAGGCCTTGCGTTTCGAAGGCGGCGGCGGAAAATCCAAGCCCAGGCCTTGCGTTTCGAAGGCGGTGGTGGTGGAGAATCAAAGCCCAGGCTTTGCGTTTCGAAGGCGGCGGCGGTAAATCCAAGCCCAGGCCTTGCGTTTCGAAGGCGTTGGTGGAGAATCCAAGCCCACTCCTGGCGTAACGTTTTCTCTTAACCTTTGATCCAAATCAATGCTCCTTGACGAGAGGCCCTTCCATGGCAGAGCAGCACTAGCTGATCTTCAGTCTTCTCTGTTCCATCTCCATTGTTCAATCCTATCGTGTTTAACTTGTTCACGTCTGACTATTCGATCCGCCACCCTGGATTGAGCTTCAAACAAAAAAGCAGATAATTACATTTGAAGCTGTTGCGAGCTCTATTTACGGAACTAGATTTCGTTTTCAGAAGTCGCAAGAGCAATCGACTAAGGCATTCCACTTGCAACTCGATTCAACGGGTCGAAGCCCGTGCACCTCTCTGAACTTCCGCCCAAGTCAAACCTTTTGGGTGTACTTTCGCCCGTCACTCGATGACTCGTTGTGCTTTGCTTATCTAAATGACTTAACTCGGCCTGAGATAGGCTGTGCTGTTTCCCGACACAGATTCTGTCTCCAAATGCATTTCCTGTAGATGAAAGAATCATTGTGGCTAAATAGCACAGCTTGCGTCAAGTTACCCGTAACATGCATTGACAGTTGTCGGTCGTTAATAAATTTGGTTGATGCCCTGCCAATTAACAGGCCTTGTGTCTACAAGGCTTTGAAGAGGCAGGTATCGGCGCCATTATTGTTGAGTAAACTGGCGATCCTCCATTAATGCGGAATCCGTTTATACGATCACCCATTATTAATACGATAAAAATTTTGTACCAGATATTCCACGTATGCGACGCGGAATCCCTTTACGCGGTGCCATAACACAAATTTTCAGCCTCGGCATCACTGCTAACGCGTCGGGTAAAGCCGGCTACTTGACAAAAAGAAGCATCATTCTTTGCATGTGTGTGCAAAATGACCCCTACAGCAGTGAATTCTAAAAATAGTAGACATAAAATACAGTAAGTATCGAACAGAAAATAAGCATTATGAATAAATGTGATGGAGGTAAAACAGTGTCAGAATTTGCAGAATTTTTAGCATTAATGAAACCACAGTTAGGGCAATAAAAGCAACTGAAAAGGGTATTTGAACTTGTGCTAACAACAGTTGTAATAGCATTGTTGTTAAAAATCTAAGCAGCAGCCAACAGTGCGGAAATTCCATTAATAGCGACTAGTCTTGATCTCGACTGACCGCATTAATGGAGGATCGCCAGTACCCATAACCGATGGGTTATTCGATATGGAACATTGTAAACTTTAAAGTTATTTTACTCGTGTCCTTGTGTTAAATATGCCAAGGCAGGTATCATCCCAAGTGTTGCTGAATATAGGCGCATTTGATATGATTTGTGGACCATCGTAAACTTGAGATACATCGGCTTTTTCTTTTAAACATATAAGATAGGTGACCTCGCGCAGACTTGATGCTTTGCTTAGCTTTTGAAGAGTAACTCGTTACATTTGAAGGTTGAGTGCTGTGCAATAGTTGTGTGAGAGATAAAGTAACTTTATTTTTTGTTTTATATATAAAGCGAATCTATTTTTTATGCTGCTCTTTTCTTCATATATATGCCCCGTTCCCTTTGACATCAGGGTCCACAGTTCCGTAACCTCCACTCCCCCCCCTTCCTTCCCTCCCAATGCATGTACGTCTCAAGGGGACATTCCAAACCAATATATAAAAAAAAAACCTTGGCGTCTGAAGCGCTACAAAAAATACAACCAATACATATGTATAAAGCATACGTAGCTAATACAAACTGACGGAGCTCCACTGTTATCAAACACATATCCCGGCTATGGCCACAGCTGAGGTAAATGGTTTCCAGTTGTTTCTTCATGGATATTTATTTTTCTTGCCGCAAAGCTAACCAAATTAAGGTAGAAACGAGTCCTTACGGTGTGGTGGTCGCACCTGGAACTTGAAGAGTCAGTATCGCGAGTGTTACCGAATTGGTTAGTTTTTTAGTGAGAGAGGAAGGAATTTTGTGAGGGTTACGGACATATAAGGTCTCTTTGTAAAGGATGGTTTAGACTAGATTCTTTCTTTGAAAAATAAGTCGAAAATGTAAATGAAAAATTGCTTATTCGAAAACATTTGCAGCTCAATTTTGGAATTTTTCCAAAGAGATTTTCGTGTTCCGTGTCTTGCAAAGCAAGGAAGAATGTCGTTGTTATCAGATGCGCTAGCAAACTGAAAATATCCTACATTATTTTCCCAGAGCATAAATTGAATGTGCTGGCACTGAACCCGCATGTATGAAGAGCAAATGCAGCGCTATGAATATCTCAAATATCTCATGAAGGTTTTGATAAGGTGTATATTTCGAGACCGTATTCTTATATATTTAAGGAAATCCTATGCCACATGAAGCTTATTAATGCATATTATGAACCGTAACGGAGCCATGGAATCGTCTAACGCATCGTACTGTATAAATTCTTGTTTTGAACGTACATTCGTTTGTGAGTTAACCCAGTCTTACTTAGAATGTGCTTCATCGCTGTGATTAATAGTTCTTTTTCCTATTAGAGTACAATAGGAGAAATGTCTCTTGCAGTGAACCCACACAGCATATGGAATAATAAAGGGTCAAGTGAAATGGTATTTGTTGATTACAGTGTAATATTCTGTACGTTTTTCGTAAATAAAAAGTATCGTGGTAATGTTTTTAATATCCCTAATATGTTCAGAAACGCATACCAGTTTTACTAGGAACTAGAACTACGATCAAATATTGTTGCGAACGTTATTGAACATCGAATTACAAAAATGAGTTTTACGAAGTCGCCAACAACACAGAATAACTGTGAGTCTGGGTTGTCGTTTCAGTATTTTGTTCGATGCAATTTTTCCGAATATGACTATTTAGTACTACGAGCAAATGAAAAATTATAATTAAAAATGTAAAACCGTAACAAATTTTCAATAACTCAAATGGTCGACACCAGGTAAAATGGACCTTAACCTGCTTTAATACAATGAGGTTTAATGGGTTATTCAATCTCCTTGCTCCAATACCATGGCTTCCGTCCAACGCGAGAGTCTACAGCGAGTGGTCTCCGCAGTGCTCGGCACCTACGTCAGCTCCTATTTGACATCCTTTTTAATCCAAGAGAAGGGAAGAGTCTGATGATGTCGTTGAAATCTGAATGTGGATGGAAATCAAACTTGGGCAAAACTATTACAAAATTGCACTTTAGTTCAAGTTTTACTGTCTTAGTTCATCTGCAACCGGCGTCAGAGGATTGTACTCTTATTATTTTATCATATTTGAATTTATCTCATTGTACTCGGCGACTCTTTGACCACAACTCTACGGTATTTACTTCACACATTTGGATAGTACCTGAACTACACACATTTGGATAGTACCTGCAAAGGGATGTACATGTTTAATCCAGTAACATGTTCAAGCCCTCGGCCTATTATGCGCCCAGCTTTTGATAATGAAAATTTTTTCCACAACACACCGAGGAAAGGAAGGCATGCTGGTTGCCCTTGCACTAGAACTTCTGAAAGTGCAGCAAAAGTCATCTAGTTGCCATTACGTGCTCGTGCTGCACTGCGTGTTTCAGTGCTCTGGGCACGCTTTCGAAAGCCGTGCTTTTCTCTGTGAAAATGTTTGTTTTAACGAAAGTTCGGAGAAGTGAATAACCTAGACAGTTGAACACGCTTTACATAGCATGGCAAAAACACATTGCATCGTTAGGTAAAAACACTATTAACGTCCATGTTCAACAATCCTCGCACTTAATGGGTTAATGTGATTATTCTGACTCGCGTAAAATACACGTCTTGCATGCGCTAAGAACAGTGCAGTTAGTTAGTGTATGGCTGCTAGAAATTAAAATGCATCACGTTTCAACATGTCACATGTGGCGATTGTGTTGTTATTCGGAATCTCAAGTGTAAAACAAACTGAAATGTTTTTGTGGTTAAGCAGGCTTGAACAACAGTCCTTACGGGTTTATACTATGTAATAGTTTCCCAGACCGGCATAAGTTTTCTTTGTTGACGCCGCAGATTGAGAGAAAATGTGGGCTTGCACCATACTCCCATTCTTCTGCTTGCAGTCTTTTGTTGGCTGTTGACGTGTGTGGTGTCCTTCGTCTTCAAGTGCACTTCGTGACAGGAAGTGTGGCAACAGATTTTGGCTTCACCAGAAATGAACCAACGTGCATCGAGCGGGCAAAAATGTGGGAGTAAAGGTAAGAAATTACTGTTAAATTATTATCCATGGAAATAGCATTAGGAGTTAAGAGCCAGAAAAACGAAAGATTTTGGCAGCAAAATTGTTCAAGGTAAGAAAGAAGTGACTTCACTTTCTCAAATCGGTAGAAAGATGATTGGTTGGAAACCTAGTTCTCAATAACACTAAAACAACAAGTGCATCACGCGTTGTGAGTGACGGTGCATAATGTCTTAATTAATATAAGTTTCTCGATGCTGCATTTTTAGTAAATTTTTACATTAACCCTTCACCCACTCAAAACTAGAGGCGTCTTTTTTTTTTTTTGTAGCCACGCTCGTGATCATGATCATCGTGATCATTGAAAAGCACAAGAACGGTCAACGATTTTGTAAACAAACCAGAGACGCCATGTCAATTTTTTGAAAAATATATGTTTAGGCCTATTGTATATTTACGGGAAATGGTAGGAAATGGATTTCTTATGACCATTTATTAGGAAGCCAATGCATAACGCATAACTGAACTAGGCTAGCAGTATTTGAAGCATTTTGAACATACACAGGCATAAAACTCAGGAAACTACAATTCTGGAAGTCGATATTACAAACAATCATAACAATATTCAATTTAGGCTATCCCTAAATATAAGGAAACATCACGACCTCGCGTTTCATATTTTTGAATTTTTACTTTTCCAACGGCTGGAATCACTCTTTGATCACGCATGATTAGCCTGGGGAGGAAATCACCCTGCGATCAATTCTCATCACTGATTACGGTTGAGGTCACAAAAAGACGCGAATCATGTGCGATCAGGGGGAATCATCCGCGCGGTGGTCACAAAAAGACGCCTTAGGTGTTGTAGGCCACTATTCTAATTGGCATTGATGCGATGAACACGAATGTGTAGGTGACAGTCGTCGGAAATGACTAGTTTTGGCAATACAGATGTATAAAGTTTACAATTACATCGGTATTTGTACTCGTAACGACTCGCCGCTTGTCTGTGTTTGCCTAAGCTGAGATACCATTGGCAGAAATATACATCCTTGAAATAGTCTAAATTTTTCAATATTATTTACGTTCTGCCAATAGCAGACACTCCCGGTTCGTGCACTGTTCGACCGTGAAGGCCATAAGGTTAGTTAGGTTCGTCCATCCTATGTTAGGCGAGCAGCGCCCCAAGGGCATTGTATACTGTATAGGTTACCTTAGCCATTAGTTAGGTCGTCACGACGTCTGTCTTTCGTGCTCACTTTGCTTCCTTTCGTCTTCATCCTCCTACAGATGATGCTTTACTCTGTTCTTCCTCTTTTTCCACACTTGCTGTTGCGGTTAATTTTTACTATAGGTCTGGCAAGAGTTTTTGGTGTTTTGACACCTTGTATAGCTAAAAGAAGCCACTTTTAAGACGGTTTTAACGAATAACATTTTCTGGGCAAACGTTTCGTTTTCGAGATATAGCGCAAGAAAGTTCCCATTGTTTTCCTATGGAAGAGAATAGCTGGCGTTATTCTAGGTTTGCTAGCGGCCTATAGGAACCTAACCGAACCTACCTAACCGAATCTAACCTAACCCAATCTAACTTGACCCAATAAACCCAACTTAACCTAACCCAACTTAACCTAACCCAACTTAACTTAATCCAACTTAACCTAACCCAGCCTAACCCAGCCCAACCTAACCCAACCTAACTCAACCCAACCTAACCAAATGTAACCTAACACTGCCAATGCTAATCCAATCTAACCAAATCTAACCTAACCCTACCAATCCTAATCCAGTCTAACCTAACCCTACAAATCCTAATCCAGTCTAACCTAACCCAGCCCAACCTATCCGAATCCAGCCCAACCTAACTTAATCCAGCCAACCAAACCTAACCCAACCATACCCTGCCCAAACTAAGCTAACCCAGCCCAATCTAACCTAACCTAGCCCAACTTACCCTAACTCAGCCCAACCTAACCTAACTCAATCGATCCCAACCCAACCAATCCTAAACCAACCTAACCTAAACCAACCTAACCTAAAATAGGTTAGGTTAGGTTTCTTGGGGTCGCCGGTAATTTTTTCCCATAGGAAAACAATGGGAACGTACTTGCGCTATATTTCGAAAACGAAGCGTTTGCTCAAAATGTCTTATTCGTGAAAAACATCTTAAAATAGCTTGTTTTTAGCAAGACTAGGTTTCAGATACCGAAAATCCCTGCCGGACTTGAAGTAAAACAAATACCGCTGTTCCCATGGCATGTACGTTGACTCATGAATGTGTTCCACGTTTCTTTTGACATTCTTTATGTCGCTTGTTGCGCTCTGTGGGGCCCCGGCCTAACGATGGCACATGTCAGCTCTCTTCGAGGAGTAGCTTCCAAACGCTACTTTTAATTAAATAAAAAAAATTATATTCGTTTGTCACAAAGTGTTTTTTGTGGGTGGCCCTTTCCCTGCCACAATATGTTTGGGCATCACTCACCCAAGGGTCCCGAGTGCCTTCTCCGCAGGGGACGTAGCATCTGGCCGCAGTTCCTGCTGACGAGGTTAGTTTTGTAAAGTTAGGTAGGTTCTCTATTTCCTTTTCTGTTCCGCCAGGTGGGCTGTCGATCGAGATAGCGCACTTACTCCGCGGGACTTCTCTCATCTCTCTCGTGTGGAAGACCGTGAAAGAGGCCGACCACTCGAGTGTCTCCTACTATGCTTTGCGCCTTTTTTCCTGCCCGTAGTAGCGTACGTAGGCCACGCGACAAATTTTGTGGTATTTGAATATCACACACTCATCTCTGTTGGAACGCCTGAGTTGCGGCTACTTAGGTTAAACAAAGTTTATAACTAACTAATTTTTGTGGGTGGAACTGCTTTAAGTAGCTAACGCAAAGAGATTTTAGCCCTAGTATGGGTTGCATAAGCATAAACAGTTTCCTGTAATCATAACCTCCATTTCTCAGCAGTGTTGATATTATAAGCCTCTCTACACGTTTCTGAAAATGAAAAGTGGTAAGATCACTTTTTGTTTCTAAAATTTATGCTGTTAAAATGTTAGCCGTATTATTTTTAACATATACAAATACTGAAATGTTAGTCTTTGGGTGTTTATGAAGTTGAAAGTTACAACAACGTTAACCTACAGTATATGGGCTTCTCAAGATGTTACACACTGTTATCCTAAGTTTGTTGCTGAAAAAGTTACTTAATCTCTGTGTTTTGGCAACAAAAAGAGCTTGTTACCCTTTTTTGTATACGTTCTAGTTTGATGGCATCAAATGTTAACGTTGGTTCACACGTTAGTCTTTTAAGCACATTTTAGCAGCCTACCTTCGAAAAAAGCAGGGCCGCCGTAGAAACCGCAATTTAGCTACTGCACGGAGTCCCTAAATAATGTTTGGATATCGTCCGATTGGGTTATTGGGGCTGTTAACCTTACATGTGCCGCAGACGGATTAGTTCTGCCCAGCTGTAATTCCCCTATGCCAAGGGCGGCTCATTTAGGGTTAAGCAGCAAAACATTGGTTTGCTCTCTTTGTTTAATTTTCCTCCGAATTCAAGGATATCTCCTATAACTTAACTGCAATCATGAGTATACTAGCTGGACCCGTGAAACTTTCACGGCGTTGCAAGGCCTTTCACAGACCCGTGAAACGTTCATATTTTAGCTTGGTAACATCACACTTAATTCTTCAACACAGACTCGTTATGTGATATACCTAGT